>CM022482.1:24765263-24789355 GCA_011952105.1 Coreoperca whiteheadi | reverse complement strand
TGTGTGTGTGTGTGTGTGTGTGTGTGTGCATACCAGCCTGGTAGTCATACAGAGCTCTGGCACAGGTGTCCTGTCTGCTGGCCTGCACGTCTTCGGCCTAATATTTAAAACAATTTCAAACAGCACTTAAGTTTGTCCTCACGGGCTCCTGTGAATCCTGCGTGCTGCCTGTGTTTAAAGGAACAGTTCGGCTCCTGCACGTTCTGCCTGACAGCGAGATGTTCACATGGCAACCAGTCTCATGTCTGCGTGTGCTAAGTACGGAGCAAAAAGACAGGATGTGGTTAGCCTAGCTTAGCATAAAGGCTGGAAGCGGAGGGAAACAGCTAGCCTGGCTCTGTCCAAAGTTAGAAAATACACTTCCCAACATCTCTAAAGCTCAGTGAATTAATTAGCATGTTACATTCTGTTTGTTTAATCAGTGCACACACAGAAATGTTGTTTTTGATTATATTTAACTTAATTTTTGGCTTATGAGTTAACTCAGTATTTTGATAGTTTCTAATTCTTGGTCAAAGACTTTAAACCTGCAATAATAGAACTTTTTTGGGGGGGGGCAGCAGAAACAAGCTGTGAACACAACACTGACAGATCGTCACCTTTTAGGTTGACATGTTGAACTTATCTACACACCCAGCTGTTCTATGATCGTTCATCAGGAGTCGTGTTTGTGTCGCCTGACGAGCGTCGGTTCTCTCTCTGCTCGCTCTGTGTTCGGTCTCCAGCAGCTCCTGAGGGAACCATCTGGCTCTTTAGCAGCTAAACGCTGCTCTATGTTCACCTGCTGCTCTCTGACTGAGTCTGTCTGCCGTTTGCTGCCGAGCAGATCGCGTACGGGGGCTTTTTACAGCTTTTTCTCTGACAAACGACGTCTATGAGAGCGGTGAGAGGGAACCAGAACAGTAAAGTTGAAGCTGGACACATAAACAATGAGCTGAAAGTCACTGTAAAGCGCCGTAAATGGCTGATTGATACATACATCTGTCAGCACTAAATACTTGAATCTGTTGTGTTGTGTTTAAACATCAGGTTTTGTATTTGTTTTAATAGGCTGTATGTATGTGTTATATTTTATTGCTTCTTTAACATCATGGCCAGGGGACTACAGATGGAAAATAGCTGTTTGGCTAATTCTGGCTTTTGTACTCATGTTTGTTCATGTGTTTTATGAAATTGCATTGTCCCCTTATAAATAAACTAATAATATTAATAATAACAATAATAATAGTAAAGCTGAGGGGAGCTGCAGACTCAGCTGATGAATCTCTGTGGGTTCTTCACTACCCGACACCAGACACCCAACACATTGTTTCACGCTGTCATGTCATACATTTTAATAAAAATAGACATTATAGCTGCTTTAACTTTAAACAGAGTCAGGCTAGCAGTTTCCCCCAGTTTCCAGTCATTATGCTAAGCTAAGCTAAGCTCCCGGCTGTAGCTTTATACTTACCGCACAGACATGAGAGTGGTATCAATCTGAACATCTAACTCTCAGCATGAAAGCAAAGAAGCGTCAAGGCCACGGGACGAGTGGAGAGTGGACTCACTGTGGGGCTCTCCTGGTTAACGATTTCATACAGGTCCTCCTCTGTCCCAGCTGCATGTGCTGCCTCATACAGATCGTATTCAGCTGGACTTCCTGCGGATTGGACGCATCATTGGCATCAATAGATCAATGCATGACAAGGCGCTAACTATGGTGATCAAAAGGTAAAATAATTCTGTATTCCAGGACAGTGGTGGAGGAGGTATTCAGATCATTTACTTTAGTAAAAATACCAATACCACACTTTAAACAAATACTCCACTGCAAGTAAAAGTCCTGCATTCAAGCATTATCAGGGGAAATGTACTTAAAGTATCGAGTAAATAAAGCAATACTTTGTTGAGTTAAAAACAGAGATAGAAGATAAAAACAGAGAGATTTTGTAAATATGGATGATGGAAAAAGACTGAGTTGGCCGTTCATTTAGATTAGTTGGTTAAGCCTGAGAGGGTTAGGGTATCTTCATCAGGATGTAGCAGTTCACCTGACATCTGTTATGTAAAAGAATGTAGAAGTACTTCATAATGTGGTCATCTTTTTCCTTTTGCTCGTTTAGTTATTTTTTTCGTATATGCATTACCGGACGATGTGTATGTTTTGTAAAATAACAGTGTCTTGAATTCCCACGTGGGATGGGCCAGATGTCCGGCATGACACAGAAATAAAAACTGAACTAAACTAACCTATAAGGCTGCAGCTAATTCATGCTGCATTCATCTGCTGATTATTTCCTCCATTTGCTGTTTGGTTTGCAGTGTAAGAAAATAGTGACAAATGCCGACATGACTGCAGCAGCGCAAACCTCCAAGTTAGTCCGTTTGCTGTCATTTAAGACGAGGAAACGCTGCAAATCGCATTCGAGAAGCTGAAATAATGAAACGTTTCAGGAACTTTGGCATGAAAAAATGACTTAAACATATTTAGAATTTCTTCATATGTTTTTGTATGTAAAATGGTGAATTTGTAAAGAAAAGCTGTCAGATAAATATAGTGGAATTAAACGTGTCATGAAATCGAAATACTTCAGCACAGACACCTCAGATTTGTACGTAAATGTACGTTGCTGCTGGAGCTCTTTGGGGTTGTCAGAACTTGTTTCGATCTTATAACAGGCTAACAGAGGGCATCATACCTGGGAGGTCTTCATATGCATCGTCATCAAACTCATCAGACCACTCCTCCTCTTCTGTGTAAGCGGCGTCTGTGTGGATCAATGACACGACTTACACACCATTTTCATCTACTTGATATACAACTAAACCAGTGTGCTGGCAATCTTTGGGGTTCTCCATTCAGTTAATAGTAAAGGGAGCCACTTGTTTCAGGCTCTTACTCCGGTTCACTTTGTGCAGTATGAAACACGACTGGCTATTTTCAGCGGCGTATTCAGATTCTTCGCTTTAGTAAAAAGTACAAATACCACATTGTCAAACACACTCCATTAAATGTAAAAGTAATCACTGCAGAGTAGTGGCCCCTTCATTATGGATTCATCTGCTGGTTACTTTCTTGATCAACCCATTCATTCTATATTATAGTCACAATTAAACACAGGGCAAAGTGACGCCTTCACATGTCTTGTTTTGTAGCAGCAAGTTGTCACATTTGAGCAACCATGAAATGTTGTTGACAGTTAAACAGTTAAAGTAAGTAACTGGAGTAAAAAGTACAATATTTGTACGTGTCCTGTACCGTTACGTTCCTCCACTGAGTGCGTTACAGCCTTCTGCTGTTGTTCTGATGTGTTACGCAACTATTTCTGCCACTTTCCATGTGAGCAGCTGAGGGGCGGCTGTGGCTTGGTGGCACACCGGGTCGTCCACCAATCGGAAGGTCGGCAGTGCTCCACTATTGTCTTGCAAAGCGAATGATTAAATCCAAAATGTGCCCAACTCCATCAATATAACGTTAGAAACGACAGAAAGAAATCCATTTGTTTTCTCCAACCCTTGATATATACTGTACTTGGATGTCAGTGGCGCATGAGGAGCTAACTGACATCTGCACTAAATCCGCCAACCCCCCCTTAGAGGCTATTTATATAGATTCTATTGTTTATAAGGCGGTGGGAAGGGAGAATTTGTTGTGTGTCTGACCTGCAGCTTGAACAGGTGAGCCTGTTGTCTCTGGAGGTGCACGAGAGACCGCTGCGGCAGGTGAGCGAGACAGCACAGGGGAGACAGGAGACGGGGGGGTCTTGGAAAAGGCCGGGACCACAGCTGGCGCATGAGTGGATGGAGACTGAGGCTGCACCGGGATTTCCCTCTCGAAGGATTTCTGCGATAGAAAGCGACTCTGCAGCTTCCCTGAGAGCCAGAAAACATGAACATAATAAGTCACCTCATGTTTCATCGAGGGTCATTTGCGCTGGTTTTGTGCTGTTTACCAGGTCTGGATGCGGCAGGAGACGGCCTGTCGTTGGCCTCAAGGCTCTGCTCCCTCTGCTTGAATACGTCTCTGGGGTTAAATGATCTCTGAGCGATCAGTGCCTTGGCCTCCTGTGAATGACAGCGAGTATTAATCAATCAATCATCAATTTAGTGTCTCACGTCATAAAGTAGGGGGACATACAAGAGACAGATTTAAAACGGAAGCAGCATGAGGCACGTCCGCCTCCTTCATGGACGTTTAGTCCCTGATATTGGGTCAAGCTCAGAAAATGCAGTATCCTACATTTCCCATAATGCAACTCAGTAGCTTCTTTCATCAGACCCTTCTGAAGACAAACACTTCTGAAACGAGCAGCTCCTCACACTTTGCAACTCTCTATGTTATTATTATTACTACGACAACATATTAGATCATTCACGTGTACATCCCCAGTTCATGAGTCACACTCACATTAGCTTTCTGCACCGATGCAGCAGAGTTGATGCCCGTCGTCTTGCTTTGGTTTACCTGCTGGTTCTAAAACAGACACATGATGTTATCTGTAGACAGTCTAAAACAGGATCCTTCTGATCTATTACAGCTCGGGTCTTTTTTCATTCATCGTCTCTATACACGATATTCAGTTACGCGTCTCTTGTGACCCTTCGCATCGGACGTGTTCTGAAGGAGCTCAACCCGACCCCGAGGGCTGATTGTGTCTCACGCCTGAGATGGAGATTGTTCCTGCTTAAATGTCATCCCGTGTAGGTGACTGCAACTCCCTCTTCACCTGTCTAAGCAAAAAATCCCGGGGCCCCCGTTTCCCGACGACGACGGGTCCATAATTCATGTTCCTGGGCGCAAGTCAGAACGTAAACTGTGAGTGAGCTGCTCCTCGAGGCAGACGTTGCTCTGAAAGCCATATTAAGCCTGAAATGGAGCGGTGATGGTTCCTACAAGCTCCATGAATATGCCTCTCATCTGAATGTCATTCATCTCTGTCTTAACAACAACAGAGGCACCATAAATAAAAAGAAAGGAGAAGATACTGAACGTGAAAATATCCCATCAGGAAACATTCAGCCAGAAGAGATGAAGATATTAAACAAAAAGAGGGAGAGGAGAACGACCATGAGAGACACTGGCAGAACTAAGGTTAGTTTAGTTTTCTTGTTTTCTCATTTGAATATTATTACTCACTTTACATCAAACACCACTCAACAAACAACATCAGTGTTCATGACAAAGGTATGGACTGAAAAAATGAACAAAAACAATACAAACACTTCGATTAAACATGTCGGTTCCGGTTCCTCGTGCAGGTCGTGGACCTCCTGCAGCAGGTAGTCGTTAATCTATGGTCACTTCTAAGAGCGTCTTTAGTTACGATGCTTCTGGGAAACCCCTCTTAAAAGCTTAAAACAAGGCTCGTAAAAGGTTCATCTTAGCCGTGAGATGCTTTGGGGAAATGAGGTCTTCAACGTGGTCTCATGTAACGCCAATCCCTCCAGTTCGGGGTCCAGGTCAAGTTTCCCGTGAGCCCTGTTAGAGCCCTGCGGGGTCAGACGCCAGCCTACATTAGAGACCTACGGCGGCCTTTTGTGACCAGCAGGTCCTCTGATCAACAACCCGCCTGATCAGTCCGACTGCTCCTGTTTCTTGACCCGTCAGGTTCCGTTTTGGTGATGTTCCCAGATGTCCGAGGATATTAGCTTGCTACGTACAATGTTATTATTACTGATAGAAACGTTCCATTTCCTGTTGTCAGCGTAAATGTGGCTCACCTGTCGCTGCTGCTCCCGCTCCCTTTCCTCTTCTTCTCTCTGCTTCTGATAAATCCTGCCGTGTACACAGACACAATAATCAGTGGCTTTGATTCTTTGGTTACGTGTGTGCTGTTGCTGTTGCTGTTGTGTGTGTGACTTGCTTGTCCTGTTCAATCTGCCGAGCTCGCTCCTTGGCTTCCCTCTCCCTCTCCCTCGCCTGCTTCTCCTCCGCCTCCCTCCTCTCCCTCGCCAACACTTGTCTCTCCTGCTCCGCCCGTTGGTTCTCCTCCCGTCGGCGGACGTCTTCATCCCTCTGAAGGGCAGAGTTGCGTTATTCTTTAAATTGAACGCAGACCTACAGACACCCAGGGTCACAATGTGTGATGAATGTGAAGAGAAACCTCAGCTTGGACCCAGAAGTCGTCCTTTTTGGTTTGTTGAAGTTCCTCCACAGCATTGGTCTTCCGATACACAGAACCCTGTTATATCAGAGAATAAATGGTGAAATAGTGAATTGGGCTGTAAACAAGCACATATTTTAGTTTCGGGTCCATAGGTCTTCTGCTACACATGGCATTGGGCAACACAGTCTAGTTACTCAAAGATGGTGGTTTCAGTTAAATGTTAGTAAAGCCAACACGTCCTGTCTCGTGCTTCGAGTTACTGTTGACTTTTTATATGTTTGACCATGAGACCACCATCTTCCCCAAATGAGTCCTTCGAGCGGTTGAAGGAGAACGCCAGGACGTCCGCAAAGCGCTGCGTCCTCTCACCACGGGTCCTCTGGGTGCGTCTCTGTATTCCGGTGTTTGTCTGTGGAAATCAAAGTTGCCTCCGGACGCTTTGGCCACTTTCTCCAGGATGGCCTGCGGTTCCACGTCCTCCTCTCCCCGGGCGTTCACGGTCACATGGGCTCCCTGTAGGTCGCACGCACACACACACACACACACACACACACACACACACACACACATGGGTCAGTGCTGCTCGGTGACTCTGCATTTGCATACAAAGTCCCACCCAGAGCTATTGTGACATACGAGGAGAAAGCCACATATTGTGGGCATTTTGGGGGGAATTTTATTTAAATTGCTTACAGGAAACACAGATTTAAAGAACAAAAACATGCACTGTGGAGAGGAGGTTTGGAATTCAGGCCTTTTGTGGTTAGCTGAAGGTTTTTAGCCATGCTAGCTGCACGGCTCTGTGGATGGACCACTTCGGTCCAGACTGAAACATCTCAACAACTGCTGGAGGGATTGTAATGAAATGTGGTTCAGACGTTCATGTCCCCCCTCAGGATGAACTGTAATAACTCCGCCACCATCAGGTCGACATGTTAATGCGTTGGTTTGTGACCAAACACCTGCAGAGCTGATGACGCTCCCATCAGCCTCAGCTGCGCTCTGTGTTTTCTGCTAATTCGCCAACGTTCGCATGCTAACACGCTAAACTGAGACGGTGAACATTATAGCTGCTAAACATCCACATTGTCATTGTGAGGATGTTAGCATGCTGATGTTAGCATTTAGCTCAAAGAACAGCCTCACGGAGCTCCTAGCATGGCTGTAGACGCTTAGTTTCTACATTTGGTCCTAAAGAAACAATATTCCACTGAAGATATTGGTTATCTTATATCCTAAAACATGGTTTTCCATCTCACCATAAGGACAGAGAGAAGATTTAGTTAGTTACCTCTAAACAATATGAGAATTCAAAGGCAATTACATGGTACTTCTGAAAGTAAAACCCCAACATTTGTTATCATGAGTTATCAATTCACAGGTCAACGTCAGCCACTAAAATGTGTTAATAATATATTCACTCTCAGTGTCTAGCTATATATATATATATATATATTATATATATATATATATATAAAATCTCTGGCAACAATGTACCGGAAAAAACACTCTTTATTTTAGCCTTACAAGTCCTAACCAGCAGACAAAGAGTGTGATTCATTCTTATGATTAATTAGAAACATAAACAAGAGGTCACCTTTCATCCACAGCAGCATTTTCTTTTAACGGCAGCAGAACAACCTAGAGTCACACTCACCTTTAGGAAGTTGGCCATTGAGCTCACGTGGTTGGCACACATTCCTTTTCGAGAGCCCTTCACACCTTCACCTGTCTGTTGTGTGAATGTGTGTGTGTAAAAACACGCATTGTACACACACACACACACACACACACACACACACACGTAGAAACACTATAAACTCCAGAAATAGCTGTATTCACATGTGTATTTTTGTATTTGCCTTGTGTGTGTGTGTGTGTGTGTGTGTGTGTGTGTGTGTGTGTGTATTTGTTGTGGGTCTCACCCAGTTTACGAGGACGTATTTGGGCAGACCAGAGTTGGGGTCCTGGACACGACAGAAAGAGTACATCACCTTCCCACTGTTCAGCTCCTCCACCATCTCCTGTAATCCACCATCTACACACACACACGCACACACACACACACACACAAAATCAAATTAATTTACACAAATATTGAGTCCTCTAAGGTTCTGTGATCAGGGTCTGCTGGTATAAACTGAAACCCTCCCCCCATTTGGACTTGAAACAACTGCAAGGAGTTTTTAACTGGTCATGAAACAGTCTCAATTTAATACTGATGCGTCTATATGACCTACATACGCAAACGAGACCAACAGCGGGAAGATTGGCTGTTTCTATATAAGTATTCTAAATGTCCGTCACCGGGTCCGATTCCCCGCGACATCAGACAAAACACCCTAAGTTTACATTTTCCCAGGCAAGGTTTTTTGCAGTGAGTAGCATGTTAGCTAGTTAGAAAGAAGCAGGAGGATTTTTGTCATTTTTGATTTGAATTTTTTTTTTGACGTTTTATATATATAAAGGATCAGCAAAGAGAAAAAGAAAACAAACAGTGACAATTAGTTGCTGCAGTTCATTCAGGATCAGACTTTACACTGTTGCTCTAGTGAAAAAATCAGTATGATAGTATTGAGTATATAAAAGTGGTTAAAAAGTACTAGACTTGAGTTACTTAAACTTTGACTAAATTCACAGTGAAAGTTGTAGCCTTAAACAATGAGTTAAATTGTTCTTTTCTTACCGCCCTTTCCTGCCAGACGAATATCATTACTGTTCCCTTCATAAGTAAACAGCGCCCTGAAAATACACAAAGGTGTATCAGAACGAGAATATCAGAGTACCATGGAGTAGGGCTGTTCACAGATTTCAGTCGGCAAGGAGGTGAAATTTGAACCTAAATTAGAGACAATTCTTTTTCTAAGTAAGAGACAGCTCACCAGTTTGTATCCGAATTGCCATCCACCACTTCTTCATAAGCAGCCATGAGAGCAGGGCCGTTCTTACTCAGATTCACTGCCATTTTTTTAATTCCAGGCTTCCTCGTTCACCGTCCAAACAGGCTGCCAGTAATCAAACGCATGAGAGGGATCCAGCAGCCTCGGGAGATTGGGCAAAGTGCCGCCGCCGACAGCTTTCCAGAACACAGACGGGTAAAAAGGTGATCTTCTTTGTAGGAAAAACTCCACAGTGTCGCCGCAGAATTGCTGCGACTGCAATTTATTGTTATTACCAGAGCAGGTTTTCCTCCACTCCTGATGTGTCAAACCAGCCAGGGGAGAAGTTTGAAACCTGATAAACCACATTCTTACAGAAGTGACTCACCTCTGACTTACCCTTATTCAGCTGTAGTAGAAAATATACATTTATTCTCAACTTCAAAGGGCTGTTCGAAGCTTAAGACTTGGTTTTAAGGGTTAGGTTATGGTTAGGGTGAGGGGAAGGGTAGGGGTTAGGCATTTAGTTGTGATGGTTAAGGTTAGGGTAAGGGGCCGGGGAATGCATTATGTCAATGACGGTCCTCACAAAGATAAAAGTACAAGGATGTGTGTGTGACCTGAAGATGGGGTGTGATTGGTCGGCGCAGAGACAGAAGAGTGCAAAAAAGTGAACTGTACGAACTTCTGCAAACATAATTTATGTATTTTTGATTATGACTTATGATGTCGCCCCCGCTTCTAGTCTCTATGCTAAGCTAGGCTAAGCAACTCCTGGCTCTAGCCTCCTTTAACGCACATCTAGAGACCACTTTGGACAGAGCCAGGCTAGCGGTTTACCCCTGTTCACAGTCTTTATGCTAAGCTAACTCCAGGCTGTAGCTTCATATTTCCCAAACAGACGTAAGCGTGGCAGCGTGTGTGAAGTTAATGTGGAAGTGCCTTAAACTTGCATTCTTTCCAATGGCCAGCAGGGGGCGACTCCACTGGTTGCAAAAACGAGTCTGATTGTATAGAAGTCTATGAGGAGTAAACACTCTCCTAACATTTAGAGTAATTAGACAGTAATGTAGGGTATGCTTTAGGGCGTGGTTACCTTGTGATTGACAAGTCTCTACCATACCAAGGTGACCTCACTTCTTTCTTACTCCACACCAACACATTAGTTTAATTTTCAAACTTGTAGTCTTCAGCCCCAACCGACACTGACTCAAGTGACATCAGTTGAGGACACGTCAATCTTCATAACACTTGTTTCATATGTGCAGTAGGACTCCTAAAAACCTATAAACTGACCTTGATGTGAATTTGATGAATTGGTACAGTTGATAACATCTTCATCCCACGCAGAGTGTAATGAGTAGTCTATTTCCATACACGTGTTGAGGTGAACCCAGTACATGCAAGTACATATTTTACCACTAGGGGGGGGTTTAACACAGGAAATATTAAATCCTTTTACCACTAGGGACAAAAACCTTGAGGTGGAGACATACGTGTGTGTCTCAACATGAAACTATAAGGCTGGTGATATTCTATATGTTTGTTATTGTCAACAAATCCCACGAAAGGCCCAAATCAACAAGGTGTTACTCCGTCTCTCAACACTGCCTGTCTGCGGCTCCTACTGAAGATGTAAATCTTTAAAAACGCCTCACAAATATATAGTTTAATGTTTCCCGAAACAGCTGGTCGCTGTAGTTTTTTTCATCAAACGTTAATCAGACAGGAGGAAATAGGGGGCGGCTGTGGCCCCGGAGGTGGAGCACGTCGTTCAAAAGGTGCAATATTTGCCTCTGAGACGTAGTGGCGTAGAAGTATAAAGTGGCATAAAGTGAAAATAGTCAAGTAAAGTACAGGTACTTCGAATCTGTGAATGTACTCGGTTACATTCCACCACCGCCTGCGTCATTCAGAGTCCCAGCTCTTCAGCCTGTGGGGATCTGCAGGGTCACAGGTTGTGTGATGGATTCATTTACTCATCAGCCGGACTGAGTGCCGCCTCAGGCCGCCTGACAAACTCTCGTGTGCTGCATGAGGAAGATCTTGGAGGAGCTATGAAGCCCTCTACAGTGGCAAGTAGAAATGTCCCTTTGTGCCCCACGTGTCCTCTTTAACACAACATCATAGGTCTAAAGTTTGGACCTATAATTTCTGACAGTGACGGTGTGTTTTTATGCTTCTTATAATGTAGTGCTCAACGGGGGTGGAGAGTAACTAAGTGCATTTACTCACGCACAGTTTTGAAGTACTTTTACTTTACTTAGT
Source organism: Coreoperca whiteheadi (assembly GCA_011952105.1). Classification (NCBI taxonomy): domain Eukaryota; kingdom Metazoa; phylum Chordata; class Actinopteri; order Centrarchiformes; family Sinipercidae; genus Coreoperca; species Coreoperca whiteheadi. The sequence goes on along the minus strand of CM022482.1, from coordinate 24,778,119 downwards.
AAAGTATTTTTCTTTTTATCCTACTTTATACTTCTACTCCACTGCATTTCAGAGAAAAATATTGTACTTTTTACTCCATTACATTTAAATAACACTAGTTACTTTTTACATTAAAAACCATATGAAAGGCTCATTTGACATGATGCAGTACTATACTCAACCCAGTCAGTATATTTAAAATATCCACATTGACGAACTAAAGCATTAATATGCTCTTATATGTATTCTTTAGTGGTAAAAACAGAATACAGTATTCTCTAATAACATAACGCTCTGCACAATGGGTACTTTTACTTTTGATACTTACATTTTGCAGATTATACTTCTTCACTTTTACTTACTCAACATTTTGAATCAGACTTTTACTTGTAATGGAGTATTAAGTTAAGGACCTGAGTACCTCTTCTACCACTGACAGTTGCGTACTTTTCAGATTAAGATTTTACACATAAACATGTGATAAACGTACAAAACACAATAACTTGTTAAAGATTAAACCGGTGTTTCCAAACCCTTTTGCCTCGTGACCTCTAATGAAAGTGTCAGTTGTGTCTCCTGGTCTTGTTTCAGATGTCTCCGAGTTGTTAGCAGTTCCATCAAAGAGACATTTCCCCTCTAAACTTCTCCCAGGGTTTCATGTAAATAACACAAAGAGGCTAAAAAAAAAAGAAAAAAAGAAGAAGCTAAAATTAGAGAAAAACCCAAAGATTAAATACAAATGAGTTCATTTCCTGTTTCCTCTCCCATTAATCATCCCACGACCCCTCAGATTTATCTGGTGACCCTTTGGAGGGGCCCGACCCCCAGGTGGTGTTGTGTCATCATCTGAGTCTGTGCGTGTTCTCTTTGTGTTGCTCTTGTTTGGCGCCTTTCTAGTCTTCCAGCTACTCAAAGCCCTTTCACGCTACATATCACATTCACCCCAGTACACAGTAATCTAACCATTCACACACAGGCCGAAGGCACAATTTGGGGTTCAGTATCTTGCTCAAGGACACTTGGACACGTGGGCTGGGGGAAGCCCGGGATCGACCTTCCAATTGGTGGACGACCCGCTCTGCCACAAAGCCGCAGCCGCCCCGTGTCATGTAACGTTACTGACGTTATAACTGTAGACTTTTACCCGCTAGATGACGAAGACTCAGAACTACTATAAACACTTTGGATTTCTGGTGTGGTCGGACAACGGGCGTCGTGCGAACTAGTTCTTTTCTAGCATAACTCGGTCTTTAGGGCTGCCGTGAGTCGCCCAGAGAGCCTGACTGCGAGAGGGCGGATGGATTAAGAGGTTCTGATAGTGCTGAGTACCGGCTCGCTGTGAGCTCTGCTATTACGGGCACACATGGAGAACGAATGTGTTGTCAATTTGAAGACCGAAATGGTCAATAAAAAGCTAAAACTGATAGTTGAAGTAATGAACTTGTTGAAAATGTCACCCGCTCTCTCCGCCTGCGGTCTGCCTGTTTGACAGATGTGACATTAGAGAGAAGCAGGGGCAGCACAGACCGACAGACAAAGGAACAGGGATCACTTCCTTTCTCAAGGGGTCAGCGAAACAGTGCCTTGAGGGCTTAAAGTGATAGCACCGTTCTGCTGAACTGTTTTTCCTCTTTCTCCCCAGCCTGCCGCCACACCTCTACGACTTTTTACCATTTTAAATAGAAAGGAATAAATGAGGAAGTGAAATCAGTCTGAATATTAGTGCTGTTCCCACCCCACCACTGAGCGACATTGTGCTGTAGCTGTGTGTGTGTGTATTTACATTTTCACCTTATTTTTTTGGCTATATGAAACGAGTTATTATCTTCTCTGTTGAATTTTACTGCTGCAGATGTTTACGGCTGAGCTCATTTTAACTGCTTTATATCCTGTTGGGTAGTTTAATCTGCAGCAACGCATCACGGTCTATAAGATCATCGTGTGCTTGTAGCGTGCGTCGCTGTCCTGTGAGTGTCAGGGTTTTGGGTTTGTGTTCTGTTATTTCCCGTTTTATTTTGAAATGTGTCCATCACGTGTCTGGTAGTTTTACCTCCTGTCTGTGACCGCTTGGATCGGCCCTTCACCGAGGGTATTTAAGTGTGTGTCGCCCTTTGTTCTGGGTAAGTCCGTTTTCATTGCCGTGCTGGCGCTGTTCGAGTGCTGGCTGGCGACCCACCTGTAACCTGTTTGTCACCTGTCTACCTGCCAAGTAAGGATTCAAATCATTGCCTGCCTGATCCGTCTGCGTTTGGGTCCTCTCCCTGTTCCCCGGCGTTCGCCAACACCACCTCACTCCTGACAGTGAGAAGCGCGTATCTCTTACAAAAAGTCAACTTTTTCGTGAGCGCAGGAAAAACAGCCCTGTTGTTTGCTTCGTTAGGAAGCGTTTTCCAGCTGATCCAAAGTTTTTTTTTTTTTTTTTTTAAGGAAACACTTATCACAAACATTCAAAATCACCACATCTGGAGATGCGTAGTTTCCACGCAACAGGAAGGGGATGCAAAATAATAGAGGTAAAAAGTACAATATTTGCCACCGCTGCCATAAATGCACCGTTTTGGGAGATGTTTCAATAAGTCTGTTTGTTAAGAAGACATTTAAAAAGAAACAAACCGTGTACGACACGAATTACAGGCAAATCTATTTGAATGGGCCACCCAAATACGTTCTGTATGTGAAGCACTGCTGTAGCACTCTCTAGTGTTAATCCAATTCCTCAGCGTTAATCTACTTTGTCGACATTAATTTCATCACACAGTGTCCTCCTTCTAACACGCGCACACACACCTCAGTGTGTGAGGGGCTGGCTGACGATCCTGTTAGTAAATGAATGGGTGATTGATGGAGAGAAGCTCATGAGCAAATTGGCCCCTGGGGCTAAGCTCCCTCCCCCGTCCGTCCACCCTCCTTTCTGTCCTCTTGTCCCCCTTTAAGCAGACCCCCTCCACCCCCACCAGACTTTACCCTCCGTCCTCTCCTCTGCCTCCGGCTGCTTTCTCCTTTGTTATCTGCTCTGGCTGTCACAGGTAGCATTAACATTCCCCTTCACACCTCTGCTGCTCTCCACAGCTGCAGGAGGATTTTAGGGTCGATAGTGACGCTTCCACGTGTGTGTCTGTACAAACCTCGACGCGCACACACACACACACGCACACACACACACACACACACACACACCTCGCGGTTTGTGTCCAGTGTTTCGGTACCAACGCAGGAAGTAGTGTGTGGAAAGTAAAGGCGTCAGTATGCTTCACACAATGTGCTTGTCGGATCATTGAACTGAGACCCCAGGCCGGCATCACTCAGGCTTAACTTAATTCTTCACTTTGTTTCTTGTTTTCTTTCTTTCTTTCTTTTTTTACACATCTTTTCAAATTTCCAAAACCAACAACCTGACATCCACGCCCACTTCATGCACTGATTGGTCAGGTGTGCGGGGGTGAGAAAGTGAGCAGGGTTTGAACGTCTCTCTCAGCTCTCTTCTTTGTTCGGTAACACTGTGAAGGTCTTCAGGGAGAGACTGCATGAAAATGTGCTCCGTTATCGTGTATATTAGAACGATTATCACGTCTCTCTCTACAGCCTCTTCCATACAGCCTGTTCAAGGTGGGAATGTTGCGCCGTTATTCCGCCTCGCCGTTCTGTATAAAACGTACGAACACTGAACGGTTCGGTGTTGTGAGCCGTTTCATGTAGGAACTATTTTCTCTCTACCAATAGTTCCTACAAGAACCTGCTCACTACTAGGTCTGTGGATCATCTTGAGTAACCCGGGGCACGATTTCTGGAAAGAGACGTTGCTGTGGAGTTCTTCAAATATATTTTCTTGGCCCTTTGAGCCCCACAAGCCGAGCGCCATATAGTCTCATTATATTTAAAAAAATGCAGGCCAATATCTCCAAAACTCTGCAACTCACACCAAAGCAACCCAGGTGGATAAACAGCGCTACAGGTGACAGGAGGCATACGTCTCTTGACTTGATTCGGATCAGGAAGGACTCCCAAAAAAACACATAACAGGAAGAAAAGAGCACGAAATCTCACACTCTGATTGAAACATATAGGCCCTGTTTACACCTGGCATTAACATGCGTGTTGGGTGATGCGATCACAAGTGGACAGCTCAGGTGTACAGGTGTGAATGCACCCCAGACGGAAATGATGGAAATGATGTACGTGTTTATTTGCAGATAGAGCGGGAAGTGAGTGTAACCAAGTGTTTTTGTTGTCTAACCTCTAATCTTTGTTCATTTACCAGAACCACAGTGTTTCCTTATCCTTAACCATGCAATGTGCACATATTGAAGAAAGCGAGAATTTAAAAAAAACATCATTGAACAAAACACAGGGTTTTGTAGAATCGCCCAATATCATCAATTCTTCTCTGCCGATAGAGCTGGAGAGTTTTACAATCCTATAAATCTACAGAGCTAGAAAAGCAAAACAAGCGTTCTATTATATGTGATCAGCTGACATTGTGGAAGATGTTAATGCTGAGCTCCAGGTGCAGACAGAGCGCCTTTCGGCAGCTGCCTTCCTCCTCACTGCAGCTGCCGATGACCTCACCGCTGAACCACTTCATGTCACTTGCATACATGGTTTCCTCCATTAAACAACAAGTCCGAACCTCCCGTATCACGTGACAGAAAGTGAACTGCACAAACAAAAAGAAGATGTCGGTGGTGGAAGAAGTACCCAGTTCCTTTGCTTTAAGTAAATGTAGAAATACCACGGTCTAAAAATGCTCCATTATAAGTAAAGATCCTGATTCAAAATGTTGCTTAAGTAAAAGTATAAAAGTATTATCAGCAAAATGTACTTAAAGTATCAAAAGTAACACACTCATTTTGCAGGATGGCTCCTTTTACAGTGTTATATTAGTATATAATATTTTAGAGCATTTTAATGCTTGAAGTTCATCAATGTAGAGCCAATTTTTCTGCCAATTTTTTACTGCTGCGTAGATTATAGTACTGTATCATATCATATAAGCATGTCATATGTTTTTTAATTTAAAAAGCAACTAGTAAATATAAGTGTCAAATAAATGCAGTGGAGTAAAAAGTGCAATATTTCCCTCTGAAATGTAGTGGAGTAGAAGTATGACGTAGCATGAAAGGGAAATACTCAAGTAAAGTACCAGTATGAAAAAATTGTACTTAAGTGCAGTACTGGCGGAAATGTACTTAGTTACTATCCGTGATGTTTTCTGATTTTGGAGAGGGCTTTTAAATGAACTGCAGCTCTCACCCAGAGGCACTGTGTGTTTTTAACAGTGCGACTTTGGCTTTTAACAGCGTCTCATTTCCTCTGTTTCTGTGCTGTAATGAGCTTTGAGCTGTGTAAACACGCACTCGCACATTCAGCCCCGCGCACACACTCGTGCGCACACACACACACACACACACGCACGAGCCACTAAATTGTTCTCTCAACACCGCCTGAAGCAAAATTTCCTCATTCCTTCTGTGTCCCTGCAGAAACTTCTACTTTGACTTGTTTCTGACGTTTAGGCTCCGCAGAGACAGAGCTTTTAGTTACTTCTGCTGAGCAAAAGCGATGTAACGTGTGTGTGTGTGTGGAGCTTGTAGCTGGCTCCACCTTTCACAAGTAATCTGATAGCATGACCAGTACCGGTTGGACTGGCTTGGTTTGATATAAAAATCTGATCTGGAAAGACGTTTGATTTTTTTTTTTTTTTAGCGACCATGCATGAAGAACTCAAACTGGAATTGAGTTTACTAAATCTCATAAAGAGAAAGGAAGCATTGCATTCACAAGAATTCATTATTTGGAGGTTTCACCACCGTAAGACCTTGTTCAGACGTGAAAGAACGCAGCCCCCCCACCCATTCATTTGAATGAACCACTCCGTTGACACAGTGGGGAGGGGGGGTCATGACGCAAAGATGTCCAGCGAAAAAGTTAAACCGTGTTCGCCCCTGAAATACATGAAAGTGCGCATTCCTGGTAGATTACTTTGCAACGTGAACACTGTATTTCTACTGCTATCCTTCGCAATCGACACAACAAAAGAGTGTCACTGGCGTCCATCCGAAGTTAGTGCAAATTTTATCTGAATTTCCAGAACAATCTGCAGAAGAAAATGAAAACGAATGCGCGTTTCCATCCAGGGTTGGTTCATGAAGATAAAAAACCATCGCAGCAGAAGAAGAGGACGCAACAGGATGAGGTCATTGAGAGAGCTCCAGGCGGAGCTCGAAACGTCGCTGGAGACCGTCGTGATTTCACTACATTTACTTTCTATTGAGACAGCCACTTTTCCACCTCAGCCATGCGTAAAAACCGGTGGATGGAAACGCGCTCTCTATGAAAGTGATCTGATGTCTCGTAAACCTTCAAACTCATGGATCTGTTACTCAAACTGGACTTCCTGGCCCCTGTGACATCAAGATAATATAACGAAACAGGCTGCCAGTATGTTTGTCATTACATTTGTGCATTTTGACATTTATATTTGGAGCAGCTATTTTTGTAAGGCAATGTTGCCTGTGGAAATTCCCTTATAGGAATTAGTTCATATTTTAAGTCAACGTTTTACAGCCAGTGCTATAGTGTAGTGAATTGCTTGATACCGGTGTTTCCTAACTTCAAATGACCTTTTTCAAACCCTTTTCACTTCTTTTTACCACTCATGCCCTTTAACTGCAAACTTCCCAATTTAAACATATGACCACCTGAATCAGAACCGTGACCTCTCTGATTTTCCACTGACGGCAAACATTAAGGACAAAACTGAGGGAAACAACTGGGTCAGAAGCTCAAGACGAATGCCATTTCAATCTTTCAAGGTATTCCCCTTGCAAACAGTATGAGGGTGTATTTCATTTCAACACATTTAATTTACTTTGTCAGCGTTTGCTCATCACTGCCTTAAAGGCATAACCTAAAGGTGATTATTGCTCTGCCAACGTTTGACAGATGCTATGTTGAAGGAGTGTCTTCACACACACACGTAAACATACATATCACTGCTGCCTCACTCGCAACTCAATCGTGGGTCCCCTGTGGAGCGCAACCTGGTGGCAATTAGGAGCCATTGCCTCGTAACCCTCCTTCAGTGACTTTTTGTTTCTTTACTCCTCTTTTTCAAGGATTTTCTGCACTCTGCTCAACCCTGTCCTCTTGAACTTATGCTTACGTTCTCCTAATTTACAAGAGAAATGTAATGCCAACTGAATTACTTTTTCATCAACATAATGTCGAATCAGGGATCAGGGACCAATAACCAAACGTGATAAACTGTCTCAAAGGTGGCGGTCCACTTCTTGATATTTAAAGTACTATCATTAGTAATGGTGGACAGTGGAGGGTGAATCTGAGCCCTGACCATCCCAACCAGCTGTTATTACAACACATACACAAAATAACCACAGGCAACTGCTCCTTAAAGGTACAATTGAGTTTATTTAACTTCAGCACTGATTAATAATCAATAACTTCAGCCAACGACCACTATCGTCTATTCTAAACACGACGAGCGTGCAACAATCGGCAGGCATGCAAACAGTGCGTGTGAGACAATGGGGGGGGGGGCACAAGGAAGATGGCGGACGTGACCATGTGGGTCGTTGTCACACGCAGATCCAAAATGGCGGGCAGACCCGCGAAAATCAAACAAAGGCGAGAGCCAAAATGGAGGAGACGCACTATTTGTCCTCAAGGTGGCGTGGAGCGTAGCTAGCTATGCTACCACGCTATCTGGGTCGCTTGAGATGTGTGCGTGTAGGTGTGCGTATGTACGTGTAAAAGGTGTGTGGGTTAGTGAGGAGGACGGAGAAAGGAAAGTTAGGTACAAAAGATCTCCAATGACGTGGTGAAGCGCAACAGCTGTCCCTTTATCACACGGGAATTATTAGCTTCCGCGGGGACTACAACTAACACAGTTAATTAAGCAGCCCAAACTGCGTGGTACCGATACACAATGGAACGTGCTAAGCACGGAAACACACCGCAGAAACAGGACACTGTTCGTTTACGGCTTCAACGGTGAAACTCTTCCTTCCTTCCTCCTCCTCCGTGAAGAAAACGGTAGAGCCTGAATCTTCCTTCTGCAGGATTGTTATATGGAAGGCGACAATCAGGATCCAAGTGTGTTCGGCAAACACAAAATAGGCAGTTCAGGGTTTTCCTCGGGAGTTAAAGTTTACATGACGTGCTCCCTGTCCAGTAGGGATCCAGGGTCTGGATTCGACGCGAGATCTCCGTCTGGCACCGTTTCTATGAGTTGATGCTTTTTGGTTTCCCAAGCGCCGCTGTTCTTTGTTCTCCACCCGAGGTGAGGCCCGACACAGCCAACATCTGGTACAGAGCGAGACAGACGCAACCTCCGCTCAGTGTCCCCCTGCTGTCTGTGGTCACTGTGTGCTAATAAAGGCCACCTTCATAATATGGTTGTTCTCATTTACATATTTTTCTGTTTCTGTTGTCAGACGAGTATGAAATTAGTGATTTAATCGTGTCTCCGAAATACTACATGTTAACCAGCAGTCTTGCTCGAGCTGCTGACCAAATCCTTAGTTGCGACGTTGTCTGACAAAATCATCATGCATCCGGCAACAACAGTTGTTCTGTGTGACAGAAAGTCCTTCTCCACTTTACTTCCACACGTGGTAACGTTCTGAGTTACCTGGATGTGACTAAAGTTCTTTAAAACCTATGTGCGTAACTCACTGTCGCTCTGTATCACAAAGTACATGAAAGAATGTACAGCACAGTTACTGTGTTGAACATAAACCCCGGCGTGGCCTGATCGTATACCACACGTGTTTAGCATTGCGGGGTTGATATCGACGGGGTGAAATCCGACGCTCAACCATAAATCAAAACCTACGGGACTACCGTTAAACCCTCACGTCGCCCATAAATCCAGCTTTAGTGTGGCTGTACTCTAATGAGGTGAACCCCAGTCAAAGCCCTGAGTTTTGTGCTTCCACCATGCACCGGCCAAACACCTCGAGATGCACTACATGAGGTGCAAAAAAACGTAGCACTTCCGAAACTGGAAAAAATGTGCCACTGGCATATGGCAGCAATTACGTTTCCCCCAAAAGTTATGTATTTAGCAGTATACAAAGGTAATTTCTAGGAGACACAGTTGGAGCACTCGGCTGTTTGAAGCGCATCTCCCTCTCCATTACTTTCTCTTTCTGTCTGGTTCCCTACAGCTGTCGGATTGAGGGAGGCACACATCCATCCTTCCGCTTGTACCGTCTTTGGGTTTCCTCCATTAACCACACAAAGCATATTGGCTTCCTTGGAAACAAAAGAGGGATTTCCTCCCCACCGACGGGCTCTCAAACCTCCAACACGCCACCCATGAATGTATACAATCCCTAAATGCTAAACTGCAAACGCAGCGGTCGAGGTCAGCCTCACGCCCTACAGTAGGGCGCAGATTTGGAGGTTACGATTGAACAGAGGTATGCAGTGACACCCCCCCCCCCGTTGCCTCTCCTCTCTTCCCCCCAGGTCCTGCAGAGCTTTGGGGGAAAGGATCTTCACAGTCTGGCCCTGAGCCAAAGACTGAACCCTCTCTGTAATCCCCTCCTGCTGATATACACAGCTGCTGGTGTGTGTGTGTGTAGTACTAACTTACAATGGCTGTCTCAGTGTCTAGCCACAGTTTGTGGGGTTATATTATTCCCCTCCCGCAGAGAACGGTCATATCTCAATCTGCCTGACAGGGTTGAAGAGGCCCATCAGGAATGGGATGCTTTTTTTTTTTTTTTTTTAGCTCCATCACGAAGTGGGAACCATTACAGCACAGGCTAAACCCTCGAGTAACAGAAATCAACTGCGAACACTCGCAGGTTTCAGGTCCGTAACCCCGTTTCCTGCCCGTAATGGTGGAATTGAAACTGGAGACTTGGGCGTATTCCTGACTCCAGATGTGGTAATGCTCTCTCTCACTCACTTTTTCATCTTTTGCTGACTGGAGCAAAGAAAGAAACAAAGGCGGGATAGGCTACACCGCTCTGTCTACAGGTACAGGTAAAGGAGTATGTAGTGCCACAGATGTATCCCTGCTGGGCTCACGATGGACAGTTAATAACAAAGGATCGAAATCGATGCAAAACTAGTCCACACATTGTTCTTCCTTGTTAAAACCTAAAATGTAACCTACATTACCCACAATGCAGCTCGGCCTGCTGATAGTTGGGTGGGAGATTGTGGTTTGTTATGCTAGCAGCGGCTAATGCAGCCTGCGGGCTGCAGAGGTCTGGTGGAGCTCACTGCTTTCTGACTCCACACCAGCACGTTAGTGTCATTTCCAAACTTTGCAGTCTTCAGCCCCGACCGACGCTGACTCAAGTGACATCACTTGAGGACATTTATTAGACTTCACGCAGCGCCCTGTGGAGACACTAAAGGCTTTATTTTACTTGGTTCACATATGCAGTTGTACTCATTTTTACATTCTGCCCTGATTCTAGAGTGTTATATTAGTAGCGGCTAATATCTGCTACAAGTGGACTCACGGAATATATACGACTAAAACCTCTGAACCTCAAAAAATGATGAGATTTTGAATCTTAGTTTGCGTGGGTGTCTCCTGCTGTCGTGCTGTTGGACCATGGGTCTTGGGTTGGACATACAGTATGTACAGCACTGGAAGGTTTAAATCCAAATGAGATCAGCCTGTTTTCCGGTTCTTGCCTTGTTTCGCGCTCCTCCAATTTGCTCTCTCAGCTCGTCGCTCTGCAAAGTTCAGTGTGTTCAGTACCATGCGTAAAGTCACGCAGTCGTGTCGATGGACATAACGCGTGTTGTCCTTCCACGGTTGTTACAGCTGGTCGTGGCTTTGACCTGCGGCTGACCTGTTACTGTCCTCCGCAGCCAAAACACAAGAGCTACATGTGAGAATGATTCTAATTGATTAACAGTGTGCTGCGGTTATTTACAGTATGTCATTCAGATTTAGCTGTATAGATGTGTAGTGAGTATAAGCGTGGATGTATATGTTAAAAATGTATAGAGCTTTTGAATGTGATTTACTTTGTATTTGTATTTTGTATTGTGCTTTGCTGTAGTTAGTCTTTCAAATAGTTTTTAATCTGTTTTCTACCTTTAATACTGCTGTCACGTGAATTTCCCCCTCTGAGCATCAATCAAGTCTTATCTTTGTGACACATTTAAATAAAAAAAAAGGGACAAAAAAGACGCCAAACCGAGCAAGTGGACAGCAACACGTGCGTTGAGAACAAAATAACCAGTAAATGAATAAATAAATATACATATATAGTGAGCAAAGAAGAACAAATGTTCAATGGTTGTTAAAAGCAGCCGTCCTTATTTTGCTGAACTGTGTGAGATTAATGATGTTTTTAAGCACTGAATCAAATATTTCATGTATATTAACAGAGCTTGGACAAATAGTACTGTTTGATTAATCATCATCAGAACCAGCACAAAGTCAAACACCTTGATCTCCAGATGCTTTTGCAGAGTAACTTAGGTGCAGTTTCGAATGCAGGACTTTTACTTGTAATAGAGTTGTTGTTGTTTATTACAGAGGGACATCACCAGGTAAAGATACGAGCAGGCCACTTCTCCCAAACAACACATGAAGGCGCCTTTGGCTGAACATTTCAGCCCCTCCTCGGGTCATGAGGTCAGTAAAAGTGTCTAACTGCTCCTTTAAGGTCTAAACGAGTCGCTTTCTGCGCGTCTAAACCCCTCCCTCCCTGCGCTTTGTGAACTCCTCCGCAAACAAATGGGATCAACCTGTTGTGCCTGGTCGGGGATCGGTTCCGCTGGCTGCTCTCGCGCGGCGCAGGCAGAGGAGCGTGCTTGCTGAACCGATCTGGGGTCTGTAAGGATCGCCCCCACCCCCCCCGAGTGCATTGCCGTCGGCCCCGCAGAGTCTTTTCCTTCTCCGCTCCAGAAACACCAACCGCCCCGTCCGCTTCCCACGCCTCCGCACCGCAAGCCGCCAGAAAGCGTCTCGAAGCAGCCGACGGTCGTGGCATGCGGAAACGACCGCTTAGAAATCGCCGTTAGTGGGCATTATGCGTGTTTCACAGCGGACTGACGATGGAGGAATTAAACCCGAAAGAGCCTCTACTTTTTCCTCTGGAGTAGCAGCGCAGAAGGGGACGTAAACTTTTCGGTCGGTGCGAGCGGACCGCGCTCGGTTTTACAATGTCAGCGGTACTGTTGGTTATGAGTGGCTTTTAGGATAATTTTTAACCACCCGGAGCATTTACTAGTGAATGCGCTGCTTCTGCGTGGACCCTGGTCTTGGTGGAAACGCGCTCGGGGGGCACTTCCACACCTCAGGACTTCGACGCGTCAGTGAACGCCGCAGGTAGCTAGCTAGCTAGCTAGCGTGTTGTTGTTTTTTAAGCTAGTTTTCAAACAGTCGCTCACGTTAACGGCAGCGCTGGTTGCGACGCGTTCGGAACACAACTAGCTGTAAGTGGTTTCCTACAGGTCCCCCGGCCTTGTAGGCTGTTTATCTTTTGGTTTTCACACACAGCAAGTTAGCCAGCAACTCGGTCTAACGCAACGTTTTTAATGCCAGTTAGCCGTTGCGGCTAACGTCCGAACATGCCGCAGCTAAACGGGGGAGACGGAGACGACCTGGGCGCAAACGACGAGCTGATCGCGTTCAAAGACGAAGGGGAACAGGAGGAGAAGAGGAACGCGTCCGCGGAGCGGGACCTGGACGATGTCAAGTCCTCTCTGGTCAACGAGTCGGAGACGAACAGCAGCTCGGACTCGGAGGTGAGTTCACCGGGGGCCGGTCGTGCTGTCAACTTTCCTCCATCGCCCAGTTAGATCCGCGGCAGTGCCTGCCTGCCTGCCTGTGCGTGTGTGCCCCCCCCCCCAGGCTCCACGGTGCTCCCCCCCC
>CM022482.1:24720040-24765238 GCA_011952105.1 Coreoperca whiteheadi | reverse complement strand
GTGCTCCCCCCCCCCCCAGGCTCCACGGTGCTCGCCTTGTCTTTGTTTACGTTTCCCGTGTGCGGTTTTCTGTGCAGGCAGACAGACGCCCCAAGCCCAGCACGGATTTGGAGAGCAGGGCCAGGCAGAGTCAGCTGTTTGAAGAAGGTAATGAACGCCCTCACTACTCCTGTCTCTTTGCATTTTGTAGGGAATCCTCATAGTGCTTGTCATCAGTTTTTTTCCCCCCTTGAAGTTAAGTGGCTCGTCAGCATGCACGTGATAGTCACTGGGAGTTTAGTATTGAGATGGATTTATGCTTGAATCCAGGGGTTAATAGGTGTAGTCAGAGTTCACCCACTGATATCACCACAACAGCAGGCGCATGTATTGTACATGATTATACCATATTTTTAATTACATTCCTCTGTGTTTACACTCTTTCGTGTACTGATGTAAAGTGCGTTCACACATGGCTAGAGTTACGTCCAGGCAGCTTCTAGTTCTCCTCCTCTCACCACCAAATAGGAGACCGCTGCCATGCCGCTGCTGTGTTTACTTTCTCCTGTTTGCTGTGACAGAAAGCTGCAATCACAGTGGTGCTTTTGTTTGTTGTAGATACCCATTTAGGGTACTCTTCCTGGAAGGTCCTCATCATGCATTTCCAATACTTCAGTGAAAAAAACGGTACACATAATGGCTGACGCCCGTACAAACAATAATTCTCTAATAAACAAACACACAGACAAAACACCACAATGGCACATTTAACAGCTCTACATAATTATACCAAAAGTAATCAAAAGCGTAATGTTCATCCTCAATTCATGCCACAAATAAAGCGAACAGGATTCTCCGTTTCTGCTGTCATAAAAACAATCGTGGCGTTTAATTAAAGCACGATTTTCCTACTTTCCACGCTGGCTTGTTTCACCTCTACTCCACTTCTCTTACAAATAGTTACTGGTTATTTCAGAAAACGTTTCCCACCGTTCTGCGACGTGGTGCCTCTTGTTTAGAGCAGATACTCTGCGGCTTGACCTGGCCTTTAGGACTGGGAACCGAAAACCCAATGTCACGAACCCGGTGCCCGTTCCTGAACCCATAAACCTTCTTATTACTGCAAACAACGGCTACATAACTGCAAGGACGTGGTTGAATTTACTTTATTTTAATTCAACAAAAGTCAGAAGCTTAAAATTTAAAGATATGTTTGTTATCTAAACATTTGAGCTCTCATTTTATTTTATTTTTATACCATATTGGATTTGAAGCTGGGAATCAGAATATCGATAAGAACCGGAAGTGATAAAGTTCAAACGATAACCAACCCTACCGACCTTGCCTGGAGCCACCACATTTACCAAATAACCTGTTCAATTAACTAGCACGCTAAGCCAACCAGCATGCTGCCCGAGCCTCCATATAATGGCACAATCTCCTACAGCTACCCCACCTTGGCAACCGGCAGTTCTTCTGTCTAACGCCGTTAGCCAACAACACGCACCAACATGTTGGTCCAACAGCCTGTCAGGCTAACCAGTGTGCAGCTCAATCCACCCAACGAACCAGCCAAGCCTCTTTAGCCACCTCATCCTAGCAAGCAACACACCGTCCACTTCCGACTATAGCTTCACGAGTTAACATTGTGAGTTCTGCGCTCGCCTGTCTTTGCTCCAGTCACGCACCGTCCTACTAAACCGCAGCCATTCAGTGGAACTGGCTGCAGTGGCCGCCGTGTTTTCCACAAAGCAAAGCGGGGAGTAACGTGCCCTGTTATTTAGCGAGCAGAAGGTTTGCAGTGCGAACTGTTTTAGTAGATTATGTTCCTGAAAATCAGCCTCTGCGATGGCAATAATGTTGTCGTCGCTTTCACTATTGGCGTCAGAAACTTGTGTGAGAGAACATAATCCGCTTTCACGAAGTTGTGGGACTTGTAAGATACACATTAATACATTTACATTTACATTTAGTCATTTAGCAGACGCTTTTATCCAAAGCGACTTACATTTGAGATTAATAGCAGCAGGGGGCAAGACAACCTCCCTTTTAGGCCCTCGTATGAGTTAAAAAACGCTGGATCCTATAATTATTCCCCCCCATCTTTCAAACTCCATTTCCCCAGTTTCTAATGCAGGTTATTTGTCAAATATTTGGAAGTCTCAACTCATGATTGAAAATAACCCAGATGATGTTATCAGGGTGATTTTCTCAGACTTGACAAAGCTCCCTCAGACACACAGAGGACATTACACAACTGTTTTGAGAAGCTGAGTGGGACTCTTCGTGATGAGAGAACTGCTCTTCATGTGTAAAATCAGCTTGAGGGCGCCTTTGTGTGGGTGTTGCACACTGATGTTGAACTTGTTTCTCAGCGCTGAGGAGGCGGCAGGATGGAGGTCTCTTCCAGCCCTCTCCGTACGTTGGATATCCCTTCTTCATGATCCCAGACCTCGGGAACCTCTGTAGTCCCTACCTCACCAACGGAGCTCTCACACCAAGTGCCAGGACGGTAAGACGGCAGACACACGCACGCACGCACACTCACGAAGCTTACTGTGACCAATAGCAGAGCGTCTGCACCCAGGTTAGTCAGCCCTGTGGTTTCATCTGTGTGATTTGTCACAGTGCCGCCCAGCCCCAAAGCCCTCTGTTCCCTACGCAGACTCTGGCTCTTTGCTTGGGGAAGCTGCACTGCTGTGGCTGGGGCAGAAGTTTGAGACGCTGACGTCACGCAGATTAACTCGTTCACCGGTGTAACTTAAACCCTGACTCGCCCAGAACGCGGCAACAGGTTCTGGCTGCTTCCCATTGTGGGAATATTGTTTTGCAAATTGAGACCTGGATGCAACTGACTCACCATTGTTCTGAAAGCGGTCTTTTGTGCACTTGCATTTATTTTGGGGTGTGTGTTTGTGTGTGTGAGAGAGCGAGAGCTGCCAGCGGCCTGTTGTGATAAGGTGGTGTGTGATGGTACAGGGAGAGACAGGCCTGGACACAGTCTCGTGGAAGTTGCCTCCCTGCAGCAGGAATGAGCTCTCATCATGGCTGGTGCTGTGCAGCAGATTAGCTGCTTTAGCTAGCTTCTGCACCGCGGGATTGACGGTGTGTTGCCAAATTTCCCAGTCCCTAAAGCTTTACGGAAGCTCAGCTTGGATTATCGGGATACTTTGTGATGGTTTAATACAGCAACACTCCTGGCCACTAATCAAAAAATTCCCCCGTTGGCACAGTAAGGAATTAAAGGGTATTTTAAGCAACATGTTATTGCAGAGGACTGTTGAACTTGCATGACCTCAAGCACAAGGTTGTGCTGAGGCTGTTTGAGCACTTCACTGGCTGTATTTTTATTTTTTGTGTAGAGTGGTATGGTCTGCAGTGTGCTGTGCAGTTAAAACAACAGCATCAAAGTGCTGGTAGCAGGGCCGGAGCTACCATTGAAGACGCTGAGGTCACGTCAGTACTTTTAATTGTGGGTGTGTGAATTTGTGCGTGTTAGCACCCGGGGGGGGGGGGGGGCGCTTTACACTTCACAGTTACAGCTGATTCCAGTATTTGTAGGCTCAAAATGTTCACGTTTGACTGCTGCTTTTAGGCTCACAACATTGTATTCCTGGCAGTATGATGGAGAATGCTTTGACTCATCATTTTAGATGTTCATGTTGGGGAAATAAAATGTACATAAATTAAGTGAATAAGTCAGATGTGAAAAGACCAAGTAATTAAAACAAACTAGTCCTGTTTTTGGTTTCTGGTCAAACATTTGTGGTGGGTGAGGGATGTGTTGGGGGGGCCCCTCAGTGTTTCTATACTCTTGGCCACTACGGAAATGTGTCGCAGAGAGTGCAGAACGCTGACCTTGTCTGTCTGGTCAGATTCGTAGTTATGTTTACGTCTTCTTTAATCCGATATTTACTGATAGTAAGTCATAATTTTGCCAGTTTTAGACCACATTTTATTTAGACTCTTGTAACGCCGCTTGTGTTTGGAGAACGATTGAGAAATTGATTTTATTTAGTGTAGAAATACATACTTCTATTCACAGTAAGCAATCAGAAAAAGGTTTGTGTGGGTTGGCGGTATGAAAACGTTTTGCGGCGACGCCGAGCTGTGACCCTCAATAGTTCTCTAGGGTTTAATACATTTGATTGAGCTCAGAGGCTGAAAAATAAGACTGTTGGAGGTTTCCAGCATTGTGATTGCCCAGTGACACAGGTTTGCGATTTCTTTTCCTCCTCTGGTTTGTTTTGAAAGCCTTTCCTCTGTGGATTTAGCCCAGACGCACATGTAGGCTAAACATACAGCCAAGCCCACTCACACAAACACCTGCATTCCTCAGCTTTGTAAGCCCTCCCCCTGTGTTAGTAAGCCATTGTTGTCATTAGCAGAGGCTGAATGGTCCTAATGCATGGCTCCACAGGGGGGTCGTTACACCTCATTATACCTAACACACTGCCCTGTGGCTTCTCCCCACACACACACAGGTTTCCACTGTGGCTGACTGACTGACTGTGTGTGCTCAGGCTGCATGCTGCCTTGAGACAACACACTTATTCCTTCTCTTCCTCTGCGTCGGCCTCCACCCGCATTTCTCTTTACACAATGGAGACCTTGTGTACTTTTCAGCCTTCTCAGTAAGAGAGTTACATGTGGTTACGAGAGACAGAGCAGGAGGAGATGCGCCTGCCAGTCTGAAGGCGAGTCAAGGTAAACAAGCTATCATTAGTTGGACGCTACCTGAACATAATACAGGCTGTTTACTGTACTCCTTTACGCAAGCAGGAAGTAGAAGGCAGTGTGTAGACAACCTGTCTGCTTACTCTGCCCTCCTCTACTAACCTCCCCCACCTGCTACCACTCTGCTCCTCGCCTCTTTCTCGACTCTTTGAGGGCTGATTCAGACCAAATCAGGCGCTGCAGCGAAATGCCAGCCAGTCCTCCCATTCATTTGGGTGGGGGTAGTGTGTTTAGGCTGCGGCGGTGGGGGCCGCAAGGGGTGCCAAAAAAAACCTGCAGCGGAAAAGTTGAAAGAGAATCAACTTGGAGAAACACCGGCCGACTTTCACGCCGCGTTGGCCAATGCGGTGATCAGACCGGTCAAACTGCTCAACAGTCAGCCTGAAATATCACTGAAACCGGGCGCGTGGACCAAACTGTGCTTTTCTCGCCGTCGTGTCCTCGCTTGGTTTATGTCGTGTACCCTGCCTCGACGTCTGTGTCTGGCTTGCAGTCTCTGCTGAGCGACCGTGAATGAGGAGAGGAAGAGAGAAAAGCCTCGGAATCACAAATAAAAAACGTTGCTTTCCGATTGTGTTACAGCCGTTGCGTAAAGCGCAAATAAACAAACCCACACCGCCGCAGAGATCAACACAACGCCTGGTTTGGTCTGAATACGACCTAACGGGCCCAGCAGTGCTACGATGCTCACGCTGGCGTTCACAGTCGTCAGACGATGTAACATTGTGTCACAAAGTGAAGAGGAAAAAGACCTAGCTGGCTCAGAGGCAGGGGGGAAATGAAATTTAAAAAAATCTACCAGACACTCCATAGTAAATAGGGATGGGCGATATCGTGGTATGTGTGATTTTATATCACGGTACAGTGCGGCGGTTTTAAAACCATCTTAGAGGTGCGTTCCCGCCACCAGCTGTGGCTCTCGCGTGGTTAGCAGTCCTGCTGCCAGAAGCTCACGTTGCCGTGCGAGGCAGCTAGGTTCACGAGATCGAGGGGACACGTTTCTACTGTCGCACGGTATTTACCGGCACATCGCCCGTCCCTAATAGTAAAGCTTTATTTAGTGTCCGGAATCTACCAGCCGCTTTCATATTTTACCAGCACAGGGCTGGTGCTAATTTACAACGCTGCTCAGATGTGTCCTGACTTTTCAAATCGGCCACACACACACCGACACAAACCTTCATGCCAGTGTCACACCTGAGCTGCAGTGAATGGCAGGAGGAGAGAGAAGCTATCGGGTACGTGTTGATCACACTGGCGATGGCAGGCGTCTCGCTTAATGCTCACTCTCTGTTTATAAAGGGTTATGATGACAAAGCTGACCACCTGGGTTAGTGTGTGTGTGTGTGTGTGTGAGAAAGTGGCTGTGCTTGTTTAGTTAAAGTTGGTCTCTTTCAGCAGGCTGAACAATCCCAGAATTCCTCTGTTTACTCGACATTGTTTCCAAAGTCTTAAAATACCAAGAGGACGACCTGTCTAAAACAACAACCTCACGCTCCCTATATACATGCAAACATTAACACACACACGCACAGTAAAACTCTGGCTCGCCGTCATAACAAAGTTATGTCTCCACCTCTTTCCATATGTTTATCTGTTAGCAGGATATCTATAAAAGCTGAATGGTTTTGCATGAGGCGGTGTTCAGGGGTTGGTTCATGGGGCGGAATGAACCGATGAACTTCTCATACCATTTCAGGCATTAAGGGTTGGTGCTGCTCGGTAAAAGGCCAAATAAATTCAGGTCAACACCAGAAAGTTATGTGTCCACATCAGCAGCTATGCGAAGAGGCCAACGCTGCCTTGTTGGGCCAGTCAGACGTTATGGAGGCTGTATGCACCATGAATCAGTTTAATAGGTTTCTTAAGTAAACATGACTGATCAAGTAAGAACTACACGGTTTTTTTTTCCCCAAATGTGAAGCACAAAATGTTTTGATAAATTACTCTTATTGGCTTTTTACTGCAAAGCTGGCAGTAACAAGATTTTACTCGCCAAACGGAAAACCAACCCGCATTGGGCACTTGGCGGGTGCTCATTTCGGACCCTGTTTACGATGGTACAGGGCTCAGTGGCCGATGACTGTCGTCCATCGCCGACGGACGGTGGCACGGTCTCTACCGCGTGCTGTCGGTGTCAGAGCTCGACCCACACTCTCTCCGTGTGTCTTTACGCACTGAGCAGTGCCACCAAACGGACCGTCGCACTGCAGCGCTCCTGGTCTCCTGTGTGAAGGTCCCGACTGTGACCCGATCATTTTGTATTCGAGTACATTTAATAGCAAATACTTCAGTAGAACTTTGAGAGCAAGACTTGCATCCAGGCTTGAATTGATTTGCCCTTGGATCGATATATTTAAAATGATTTAATTTGTAATAACTTCTTTAGGTTTGTGTTCATATATGACATAAAAAGGCAATTTATCATTTTCATCAACCAGGCCCGGTGAGTCAAAAAGTTAATTTCGAACACTGCTCGCCACAGTGATTTTATGCTTCCCTCAGTAATGGACTCTTGATTGTGTGTGTGTGTGTGTGTGTGTGTGACTGACTTTGTACATTGATTTCCCTGGTATTTCCAACAGCTGGATCCAGTTAGCGCTCACAGCTAGAGCTTCCTCTGGCCTCTGAATGGGGGACGGGACGAGGCTGCATTGTGGAGTTGCTGTGTGTGTATTTCTACTGGTTTTTTTTTTATTTTATTTTATTTTATTTTATTTTTTTTGAGTGTGTGTATGTGCACACTGCTGTGCTTGTGTGTGTCCACGCAGGGTTTAGTAAATGTCATGGGGTTTTATGCAGCAGTACGGGGAGGCGTGCGCATGCCTGTTTGCATGGCTGTCTGAGGCAAAGTAAGATGAGCTGGAGATAAGAGTTACAACGAGGGGACACGCTGGCTCCGTGCTTCCGGAGACATTTACTGTTTCCCCGTTAGTGCATTTATATGTACTTAAAGGAACTCGGTGGAGTTTTTGACCACTATGCATCGATGTTTTTATGAGTGGGTTCCCATTTAGTTTGCTCACGTGCACGAGGATGCACACCCACATGCATGCGGGGGGGGGATGCGATGCACATTCCTGCCAGTAATGTCACACTATTCCACTGATCTACAGGTGGTGGTAACGCACAAAGGTATGCTGCACTGTGCCAACAAAGGCAGGAAAGAAGAGGACTGGTAGCAGGTTAACAATCCAGTTTCAATTTTTTAAGAAAAATCGGTTTTGCAAATGTTTTATGGGGAAGGGAATCCATTTGTTAGGCCTCGAGTATACAGGCAACACGTTTTTGTGAGCACACTGAATGGAAATGTAGACTTTGTTGTGCAACTGTTTGCTGTAATCGGGTGAGGGAATTATAGAAACCTGATTTCTCCTGGAAGAAGCAGATTTCCGGTCCATGTAACCGGGTTTTTAACCAGCTTTTTTTTTCTTTTTTTTTTTTTACATGTGACGGTCACAATAATAAAATTCAAAGTCAGACTAAGTAGCCTCTATAAGTCTAAATTTTTACATTTAATGCTAAACATTTCACAATTCAGCCACATTCGCACTGTAAGGAGAAGGTGTGCACTCTCACTATAGAGTGGCTCTTATTGCATCGCCTGCCGTCCGACAAAAAATAAAGAAGATAATATCAGGAATCAGCGTCTGGAACCCTAAATTCACTTAAACACACCGCATGTGTCAAAAGAAAACACAGACCGTAGTTTGATGACGTCGTGGAGTAGCGTGTTGTCCTGTGACCTGCGTAACCTGGTTCCCTATCTAAGGTACACTCACAGTCCCGGACGGCAGCTGGATCAGGTCAGAGCACTACATTTTCATGACGTGGTGATGCTTTTATGCTTTTCAGGAAACACATAGTATCTATGTCCGGCTGCGTTATAATTTCAGAGTGTGGCACTTGCTAGTACAAGTCAAGCTGCCAAAAAACACTGCATCCTGCCTTTCCCATAATGCAATCTACAGCGTTAAGTCCTCCCTGCCCCACATCTTTCAAACGCCATGCCCCCAGCTTGTTAGGCTTTCTGTTTAAAAATAAAAAAGAAGCCTCCAAGCCCAAGGTGAGATCTTCAGCGTTAATTTCTCGGACTTTGGAAAACTCCTCCAGAGCCGCACGGGACAGTATGCAGTTGTTTTCACGGTCGTACGTTCCTCGAGAGGGAAACTGAACTTTGCTTGTTGGACCGGTGCAGTGACCCTGTTAGAAGGCACGGCCGTCATCGCGTCCGCTTACTGCTTTACTGTATGCAGGCATTAAAGTCGACTTATTATTGTCGCCCTTCTGAGTCGGAGACGGGTTAGTGCGCTGAAAGAAACGTTCAGAGATGTCAGAGCCGCCGTCCTCCCGCCTCCTTTTGGATTCTGTCCTCTTGTTTAGGGTCAAAGGTCACAGTGGGGAGTCTGTTGGCGTCACTCACAGTTGAATGAGCACCAAAGGCCTCTTTTTTTTTTTTTTTTTTTTCTCTGGGGGGCTCTGTATGTGTCCGTCTGCGTGGGGGGGGGGGCAGGGTGGTCTCCCAGTTTAAGACAGCTCTGTCAACAGTGGGACCCCAGCGGTTTGGGGGCTGGTGGGCTGCATACGGGGGGGTGGGGCAAAGGTAAACGTTCTGGACTCTGTTCTTTGTGTAACTCAAGACCCAGAGCTTCCATACACACACACACACACACACACACTGTCCGAACATAATGTGTTCCTGAAGCGTTCATTAAGACTTCCACTGGACCTTCAGCACAGCAGAGCTCTGGCCCGTAACTTCTTTTTCTCCCGTGTTAAGTCGTGCCTGCTCGTTTAAGTGTGGCGGCTGACCGCCGTCTTTCCTCCCTGAACAGCAGAAATAACGTAAACATGGGGGCAGATGAACAACGTTGAACTGCGTTATCTCACCTGTTATCCGAGATAGTGACGTGTGGCTCAGGAGTTTCTACAAAATCCTGCACACTCGCATGTTTCTGACTCACAATTTGAATCTTTTGTTGGTTTTTTTTGTCGTTGCTTTATGACTAAAAGTGACCTTTTTTATGCACGTTGTAGTAACTCGATCCTCACAGTGTAGTAGTACAAATATGTATATCGCCCGCCCCTAACCTGACGTTTATTAAAGGGCACTGTTCAATATTATAATATGAAAGGATACGCTCACAGTTCTTCAAGGCTTCAGGCTTGTTTTTCTAACCGTCCGTACACTGCAGCTCAACACAAACTCAGTGCTGCTGAAGCCTCGCGTTAACTTTGTAATTTTATATTTTTCTCTCTCCTAGTGTTGACGTGTACATTTATTGTGTGTTAACCGTTCCCGTGCCACGCTGGGATAACCTGCTGCTGTGACACGAGAGTTTCCAGATCTATATGTCTGTCTAATACATTTCTGCACAGAACAATGGATTTTGGCCCCCATCACTTACATTGACAGGACCTTCCGATGGGCTCTGTTAATGGCCAGTAGGAACAGCAGGAATGAATACAGCAAGTAAGAAGTGTTCATATGGGCACCCGAAGACCGCCTTGAAAAACCGTGAACCCCGAAGCTCCAGTGTGTGGGACGTAGTGGCATCTGAAATTGCAGCTTGCAACCATTTGAACGCCGCTCGCCTCACGCTCCCGTTCTGAGCCACTGTAGCAACATGGCTTCTTCTAAGGGGATGAAATCACGACGATTCTTATTTTCAGGCGATTACGCTCTGATGAAAACGTAACCCACAAATATTAGATTCCATTTCTTCCCACAGCTCCTCCTAAACGTTACACGCTGGACCTTTTATGTCTTTTTTTTTTTTTTTTTTTTAATGGACCAAGTTTTGAAAGGGCTTTAATCTGCTTTAATCTGTCACACGAGCTGAAGAACGCTATTAACCTTCAGTCTCCTAATTCCAGCGCCGTGTGTGAAAGTGTATTCAGTGCCCAGTTCAGAGTAAAAACGCTGATTATTTTTGAGTAACACCCCCCCTCCTCTCCACAGTACCTGCAGTTTCAGTGGCCTCTGCTCGACGTCCAAGGAAGAGCCGCCGCCAGAGACTCTGCTACCCCGACACACCTGGTAAGATTTGGGGAGGACCACACAGAAACATCGTCAGGTTTTAGTAGGACAAAGCGCAGAAGACAGTAGGTTTTAGTAGCATCGGACGTACGCGCACGCGGTAGGGCTGCGTGACGTGGCCAAATGTTTTATCATGCTCATTTCTTTCACCTGACGTCGATTATCCTTTATGTCATGATATTATTAAGTGAATATTCAGGTGAGCTTTAAATATTCACTTAAATTTAAAATTCCCCAGTAGTAGATTCAGAACCTGAAAATCTATTGAGTATAAATCAGATGGGTCAGTATAAATCAGATGGGTCAGTAAAGTTCATCTCTTCGGCCGAGCGTATCTGCACCAAATCTTTGGCCTCAAAGGCCCTCGAGGGAAGAACGTCGGCGACAAACCATAACAGCATCTTTTCCCAGCGCACAGACACACTGCACAGGCTCTTGTGCTTGCTTTGCTGGATGGTGAGGCTTCGGGCGGTAAGCTTCATTTAGAGGTGTTTCCGTCCGTCTGCACAGATTTTCAGCAGAGTTACTAACTGCTGATTGTTTTCTCGATTAATCGTTCGGTCCATAAAATGTCAGGATAAAAAGCCCATCAAAGTTTCTAAAAGCCCAAGTTGACATTCAGGTTGGGTTTTAGACTGTTGGCTGGGAAAAACTAACAGAGATATATCAGTTTAATTTCACACAAGACAAAGGAAACTAGCAAAGACTCACATTTGAGAACCTGGAACTTTTAGCTGTTTTTGCTTTTAAAAAAGTGGCGTAAAATAATCTTTAAAAAAGAGATTTAAACTTAAAGATTGAATCGCTTTGATCAAAACAGTCGGCAGTTAGTTTTGTGTCGCCCGACTTCATTGATTCATTGACCGATGGTTTCAGCTCCAGAGGGAAGACTTCTGTCCTGATCGGTGTTGATGTTGTTTGAATCATCGGCCTTTCCAAATACATTAAAAAAAAAACCATTTATAGAAGGAACAGCTGTCAGGTTGTTCTTGTTTAATATCTTCCTGCGAATCACATGTTGAGTAACGTACGAGTGGAGAAGTTGTTACTCGACATTTTTGACCTGCTGCAAAGAATCTGCAGCTTCTGCTGCAGCTTATCAGTTCAGCAGTTGCATATTTGTGTATGACCTCAACACACACACACACACACACAAAGCGCATGAAAGGGCGTCATACCTAGCATATCGGTGTGTGTGTGTGTGTGTGTCACAGCTGACCGTAGACTAGGACTGCAGTCCTAGCAGTGCGTTCACATGCACACAGAAACCGGGTTACACACGACAGCAGGGAACCGAAGTAGCCTGGTTACCGGTGCTGGTCTGTGTGTCCGTGCAGCTGGTCAGTAACCAGATTTCTCTTGATTTTGGAAGCATTTCTTACTTATTTGAAGCGTTTTCTTGATGCAAAACGCTGCCTCCTAATTAACAAATAGTCACATTTTCAGCAGTGGAAACTGATATATTTAGACTTATAGAGCAGCAGTTGTCACTGGGTTGCTAGGTGACCATTTCTTGTCACTTTTTTGACATTTCTCTCAAGGCCGTGCCTTCTCGTGAAATATTGAATAGTTTGACCTCCTCTGGCCTCTAAAATTAATTCAAATGAAACAATTAGTTTGAGCTCACTGACATGTCCAGCCTCACAACCAGCCATTGCTTGCATAAAGGGCCACAAGCCAGAACGGTTGGGAAATTCTGCCTCGTGTTAGTTCCAGTCGGACTAAAGGTGGAATTGTCTTGAAATGCGAAGATCTACGATGACCTTTCCTTGCATCCCGACGCTCAGCTGTCACGGGGATGCTGAAGTCTTTTCCCTGCACAGGCTCACATGTGAAAGGCCGATTTTTATTTATTTATTTATTTATTTTTTAGAAAACCTGTGTTCTCCAGGAGAAATCTAAATCCCGGTTACTCACCCACAGGTAAACCCGCTGAAAGGTAGCTCATGCTCACTGTAGACATCAGTGCTCGCTCACTAAATAATAATAATAACCTTTATTTGTATGGCACCTTTCATACAGGAGATGCAGCTCAAAGTGCAGTATGATGTAAAAATACTTTATTACTACTAGCAATACGAGCTTTGATTCTCAGCGTGAGCTCAGCCCGTCAGACTGGGACCAGGTCCGGCTGCTTCCACTTACCAGGTCATTAGTGGGCGTCGCCTAACTTTTTTTCACTGTCATCGATGACTAAAATGAACAGTAGTGAATGTTATCAGCCGATGTTATGCTTCCAGGAATATTTGTACTTCCTTGAAAATAAAAAAAAAAAAAAGGTTCATCTCCAACGGTGACGTGACTGTCGGCTGCACAAGGAGGTGCAAATAGAACAACTCGCATTTTAAAACCGTCCCACTCCTGCTTTAAATTACACCTGGCTTTTGTTTCCCGAACGAGCGTTTCCTTGCAGCGTCGTGTTGCAACAAGAAGTTAATCACATTTAAGGATACCTTTAAAGACACCATTTTTAAAAAAAAAAAAAAAAAAAAAAGAGGACGCCCCCTCAAACGTACCGATACGTTTTTATAAAGCCAATGAGCGCACTCTTGTCTGGATCTTAATGTTACTGGGACCTGTGACAAAACTGACAACATATCTGTCGCAAAGAGTTATTCGTGAAAAAGGTGCATTGTATTTAATTTATCTAAAATTTTTCATTCATATTTAGTTTTATGTTCCTGGCAAAGTGAGTCGATGGGTGGGCGGTTGGACTGCTCACAGCTGCTCGTTCAAACGCTTCTAAAGTTAGTATGGACTAAATGAGGGGAACGTCTGCCACCTGGTGGACAGATGACACCACTGCATCCTCAGTAATCCCCTGTTCTGTGTGTGTGTGTGTGTGTGTGTGTGTGTGTCCAGTCTAACAATGTGCCGGTGGTGCAGCACCCTCACATGACCCACCTCCATCCACTGCTGTCCTACAGCCCAGAGGCCTTCTCCCCTCAGAGGGCCTCTCCGGGCTTCTCTCCTGACACAGGTAACTCCTTTAACACACTGGCCTGACCCCCAGAACACCGACACCACTTTACTGTGCCGTGCGCCGCCCGTTACGCCTGAGCCTAATCATATAAACGTACGCACCGATGAACGTGCCTCTCACCTGTGCTGCTGTCCACGCAGCAGGTATGTCGAGGAGCCCTCACGCGACCTGCTACCCCGTCTCTCCTGGGGGCATGGCTCAGATCCCGCACCCCCTCGGATGGCTGTGAGTAAAACACGCCTGCTGGAAATGTAAACGGCAAACGCACCGCTGTTTTGATCCCTCTGTGACCGTTGGAAACGGGAGGCCGGACATCTGAACGGTCTGTCTGTCTTTGTCTTCGTCTGCGCAGGCAGGGACAGTCCATGTATCCCATCGCAGGGGGGTTCACGCCTGCCGCTCTCGCTATGAATGCTTCCATGTCAAGGTAAGTGGGTTTTACTTATTATGAAGGCAAGCAGGCTGTTCGTAGTCTTGGTGTAATTTTTGATAGAGATCTTCATTTTGATTCAGGAGCGCCGTCCAGTCGATGCTTTTATTTTCCAGCACAAGAAGTCGTCTTTGTCTCCTGTTGGTTTATAGAAACACTGGCTGCCCGTCAGGTTTAGAGTTGACGTTATTCCTCTGATTTACCTTTTTAAGGCCTTTCCCCAAAGTGTCTCGCTGGTTTGTTGACGCCTGACGTGCCCATTGAGACCAGGCAGGCCACATGTAACGTTCGTGAATAGCTTCCTGAAAACATCCTCATATAAAAGCGTCTGAATACTAAATGTGCTCCGTGTAACCAACAAATTAAGACGTTTAAACTTCGACGTTGCTTCGGGCTCGGTTTGTGGGGCGTACATTTTTTTTTATTAATTCTCAAAATATCATAACGTGTTGTCACATAAAGTTTCAGCCTTATTCTCATAATCTTACAACTTTTCCCACAAAACATTTATTCTCAAAGTATAATATCTGCTCATTGTTTCCTCGATTAATCAGCAATTAAAATAGCCGTTTTCATGATTTTTAGCCCTGGGAGCTTATTGTTACATTTTGTTTACCTTTGGTTTCATTGCTGCTTGTTTTCTTCTTCCCGTAAAGCACTTTGTGGCTTTGAAAAGGAAAAGGGCTATACAAATGAAGTTTATTGTATTCTGGCGAGCTTTGGTGAATATGTGGTCTCCTTTATTGGGACTGGCTCATGATGTGCGTGTGTGTGTGTGTGTGTGTGTGGTTGGCAGCCTGGTGTCGAGTGGCTTCTCTCCACGTTTGGTGCCGACCCCCCAGTCGTCCATTCCCCACCACGCCATCGTCCCCTCAGGAGTCAAGCAGGAGCCTGGATGCAGCAGCCAGCCTGGGTAACAAAATCCTCGATTCGTTACATTTGATGACACCTGTTGCAGAAATAATCACAAATGTCGTGTCTTTTTAACGTGTGTCGTTTCCAGCGGCTGCCGTTTGATTCCAAGTGCGTGTTTGTCCGCCAAGTCTATGCTCTTGTCATGTGCTCTTACTCTGCGTTTTCCCTTGTCCCTGTAGAAAGTCGATGCCTGGCGCCCAGCAGGAGAAAGAGGAGGAGAGGAAGCCTCATATTAAGAAGCCACTTAATGCTTTCATGCTGTACATGAGGGAGGAGAGGCCCCAAGTGGTGGCTCAGTGCAAAGTGAAAGAGAGCGCTACCATCAACCAAATACTAGGACAGAGGGTTAGTGTTTGTGTCTGTGTGTCTAGCCGTTTTTAGCAATGACGTAATATTTCTAGACTAAAGTTGAAGATTTGCGATTTAAAAAAAAAAAAAAAAGAAGTCATATTTCAGGTAAAAAGGTGTGATTTTTGAAGTTGTAATATTTCTACAATCAAGTCAAAATATTTTGAGAGGTAAAAGTGGCAAATATAAGAGACAAATGTCGGGATATTTTCATCATGAAGTCTTAATATTTCAATAATCAAGTCGAAGATTTGCGATCAAAGAAAGTCGTAACATTTCAGGGGAAAAGTTGTTATTTTCGAGAACTAAGTGAAAAATTGTGATTTTTTTTTTATTTATTTATTTTTTTCCCCCCCCCCCAAAGTTTACCCTCGGATCCTCAGACTTGAGGTCAATTCAACTGACAGTTGGATGTTTTCTGTCCACAGTGGCATTCTTTGTCCAAAGAGGAACAGGCCAAATATTACGAACTGGCTCGCAAAGAGCGACTCCTGCACTCCAAGCTGTACCCCGGCTGGTCGGCCCGAGATAACTACGTGAGTTAAGCTGCTCGCGTGCAACTCAAACTGGGCTGCATGTTCAGATCGCTGCGCTGCTTTACTGCCGATGGAGCGCAGTCTGTAGCTGCTGCAAAGCCTAATGTTTTTGGTTTTGTGCAGGGTAAAAAGAAGAAGAGGAAGAGGGCTAAGAGTGAAACTCAGCTTGAAGGTAAGCTGCTATGAATCGGAGAGCGTCTTTGATAAATGTTGGACTGGATTTCCAGGTCGTAGCAAGAGTCTCCAGGAGAAGTGGCTCTGGACGCGCTCACACAAAGCATTTCAGTGTTGGTTTCAGTCTTTGCGTGGGGAAAAATATAGATCATCAGCAGACCAACCGTTTAAAAGTGTCCCCACCAGACTTCATCTCCTTTTTTGAAGTTTTTATGCTCTAATTGAAAATGCATGTGAATGGAAAGGCACCTAGTGACGGCCGAACGCAGGGTTGAGTCTCTGAACGCTTCGGTAGTGCTTCTGTGCCGCTCGTGTCTCGCTTGGGATTCCCAGTAAAGCCTGGTTTATGGTCGTTGCTGGCGGCGAGGGTCTGCGGGCCAAAAATTAGGTCATCGCGCCTTTCACGTTGAGCCACAAGCTGCCGCGGCGCTCAGTTGTGCGCCTCGGTAACTAGGTGCCCAGGGACAGGTGCGCTTTTCATTTCAACAGGGGCGCCAAAAGCTGGCTGGGCAGGTTCGCCTGTACAAACACGTCTGCCTCGCTGCTTTGAGAGACCACAGGGACAGCCACGTGACTCATCGAGAGAGATCGCCACCACTCTGGCAAAAGATACGTTTGTAGGAAACCGCAGAGAAGTATGAGGGACCGCCACGTTGGATAATGACATTTTGAGTATTGCAACGGACAGCGCGTTGAGCGTAAACGCCTCTGTGCTGCCTCGCATGAGCAGAAACAAAGGTCTCGACCGCGGTTCAAACTGATCGGTGTGTTTGTTTCTCAGTTCCTGCACCTCAAGAGGACTTCCCCCCGCAGCTGAAGAGGCCCCGTGTGCCGCCGGAGGAGACGCCTCGCACACACACTCCGCTCACGCAGACTGCACACACACACCCCCGCTCCCACCTGACGCACACACACCTGTCCCAGGCCAGCCCCGCCTCGTCCCTGGACTCCCCGGCGACGCCGACCACGGCGCTGGCCTCGCCCGCCGCTCCGGCTCCGACACACACCGAGCACACACACTCCTCCTACAGCGGACACACGCCGCCCTACGCCGAGCAGCTGCAGCCGCTGTCCCTCACCACGAAACCTCACAGGACCCCCCAGCCTCTGAGCCGAAACACCGTCACGCCGCGACCCTCCACCCCGTCGTCCTCCTGCGACACCCCCATCCCCTCACCCCACATGGCTTCTTCCAGGTGTTCACCCCCCCCTCCTCCTCCTCCTCCTCTTCCCCCTCCTCCGCTCTCTCGGCCCTTCCTCGTCCCGCCTCCTACCTCCGCTTACCAATCAGCAGCGAGCTCCCACGGTGCCTTAACTCAGTCGCAGCCGTTCTCTCTCAGAAGACCCAATCAGCTGTGAGGAGCCGTGGGCTGTTTTTACATTGTGGATTCATGAAATCAAATAAACAATGAGCTCACAAACACACATTCACCATGATTTGTACCTCTTTTTAATGTAAATAGGCTTTCTTTTTTCTTTTTTACTTTTTTATAGATGTATCACATTTTATATTAGTATGAAAAGGACATATTGGTCAATATTTGACTGTATCTCTAACTTTATGAAACGGTGTATTTTTTGGTCACTTTTTCTAATTACCTTTTATGAATGATCAAGTTCTTGTTATTGAAAGCGAGGTGTGGCACGGGGGTTTGGTTGTTTAAAGATTGCTTCCCACCTGGTAGTAATGAGTTGTAACTCTATTTTCTGGTTTCTCTTGTGTGTTAATAAATACTCACTGAGTTCTGACATGCTGCCTGTGTGATCTTGGGAGTTTGGGATCTTTTTTTTCCTCAGAGCTGGAAAGCTGAAGGTGTTTGGCGCGTCGGAGAGAAGAGAGGCTGTGAGAGGGGAAAGCAACAGGAAGTTGTAGTTTGTCCTGCTCACCAACACAGTCGGCAGCGGGCGCTCATAGGTGTGATTTAAGGTACTTTTTAAAACCCTTGATTACTGCAATTTACTTAAAAAAATCGTTATCCTTGGGAGTCATCACTCCGGAAGATACCTTCCTGAAAATACCATTATTATCTGATGACGACGATCGCGAATAAAAGTCCATAAATCCGCCTACAAGTCACAGAAAAGAGATAACTGATAACTGCAGAAGTTGCCCGAGAATCATCATGATTTTAGCCCTTGTCTGTACAGCTATCACTGGAACTGCTAGAAAGCTCATTTGGCACATTTTTAATGGTGCCAATTTGCCAAAATGAACAATGAAGCTGTAGCCCTCAACTTGCCTGAGATGCCAAATTAGTAGTTCCAAAACTTAGAAGGGAGTGACGGAGGGTTGTCGGGGGTCGCGCAGAGTCATCGTGTGCGTGCCTGCATGCCTACACACATTTATCCCCTTTGCGCGTTACGTTTACTCGAGGTACTTTACTTCAGCATGTCCACATCATGCCTCTGATTTACATACGAAACACATGGTCGGCATATTAAACACGATGCATTGTTACAGATTAAAGGCCCCACAGGCCCTCACAGGTGCTTCCAGTTGTGTTGCTGACAGGGGCGGATCTAAAAAAAATACCACTTGGGTTGGTGAGAGGAGCCCAGGAATTTTTGAGGGGTGGCAACATCTTGCAGACGTTTATATAGCTTGAATTGAATCACAGTTTGATGAGAAATAGTATGTACACACTACAAAATATAACATAATTTAACACTCTGAAAGGGGCCGTTTTGCATAGTGAGTACTTTTTACTTTTGATACCCGTAAGTACATTTTGCTGGTCATTCTCTAATAGAGTTTCAAAGTCAGGGCTTTTGCTTGTAACAGGGTATTTTACTTCCTCCAGCACTGCCCTGAACATGCAGTCATGCTGATATGATCCTGCTGACTTGTGCGCGGCCCTTTCTAACACACCGGTCCGCAGGATCGTGACGTGTGCGAACGTGTCGCGTCGGTTATTTCGTTGTGGAAGTCCGAAAGTGATGGCATCTGCGCTTCTCGGCTCCTCGGTTTTGTGTAAAGTAACCGGGTTAGCCTTTCTGTTTTGTTCAGTTTCAAATGCCAATAATTCTTGTAAAAAATGTATGACTTATGAAATGGGCCTTGCAACATCTACAGGCATCAGTGGGGGAAGGTTGCCGAGGACAGCTTTACATTCAAGCTACTTTCTACTTCGACTCCGCTACAATTCAGAGGGAAATATTGTGCTTTTTACTCCACTACATTTAACTGACAGCGTTAGATACTTTCAGGCATTAATATTCTATATATAAAACATATGGTGGTCTCATATAATCTGAGGCATTGTTATAAACTACACAACTGTAGATAACATAATGTAAGATTAAAAAAAGACAAGGTAATGTTGATAATGTAGGTTTAACAGCTGTGTACACTGATCTGATGTTTCCTGTGTGCAACATATGATCAAAGTAACTACTGGCTACAGTAACAATAAAGTACCGTAGTTTACGGGAAGTTTCACACATGCATCTGACCTTCACAATAAAAGCCGTGAAACGTAATTTTGTTTAAAAAAAAAAAAAAGAAAAGAAAAGTTCTAAGTAATGTAAAGCAATATTTCAGTTTCATACCAGCTAAATTAAATAACAGGTGTCACAAAAACAGTGAAAATTCTAATATTTCCTGTGTGCCGTAGATGAACACAATGCTTCAGTCAGTCAGCGTCTTTAAGTATTATTATCATTATTATTATTATTATTAAAGTTATTTAGTTTGATCGTGTTTGTGAGCACATCCGAAACCGACTGCTCTGATTATGGAGCAGAACTCAGTGAGTGCAGAGTTTCTCTGTTTGAAGTTAAATTTGATTGGACGAAAGTGGCGCACAGACCAGAGGTGGAAAGTTGCTGATGGCTGTTTGTCTTCTTACTGCAACCGGTGCGTGTTTCTGGTTAGAGTAAAACTGCTTGGCAGGATTGGCATCTTTTTTTTCCTCCAATAAGTGCTGCTCTTTCATATTTTTAATGTCTTCCTATGACTTACATTTAAAAGTTTTATTGCCAGGCTGCACTCTAAATGACTGCATCATACCCAGCCAGCGTCGTTCTGTGGAGAAGGTGGGAAGACAGTTTACAACATGTATGGTTTCCGGAAGGCTAAATCCCAATCAACGGACTGGAGTTTTGATTGAGCAAAACTTTTAGTAAAAACTCCGGTCCAGTCCCCCAGAGGTGCAGCTTTATAGGACTTTTTAAAACGTGAAGTTAACAAAGTGCTCTACAGGAGTAAATAACAGCAAAACAAAAATAAGGACATAAAATGTCTGCATGTCTTTCAGTGTGGCAAATCTCCAAAGGGAGAATAAGAGAGCTCAGTGTGAGCATGTTAGTGTGGAGGATAAATACAGCTGAATGAAAATGCAACTGGAGATCTCAAGTTCGAAGGTCAGAAACTGGTCGTGACTCTGAAAAGCCTTTAATGCACAGGAAACACCTGAGGGAAACTCACCCGAGGATGATGTGCAGAAGGATTGTGTGGTTTCCCAGCAAGTGAAGGAAAAAGACTGAGTTGCGTTACAATGTGTGATAAACACGCATGTGCTCCTTCCTCCTGTAGCCTGAAGAGGAAAGTCCATATATGGGCAGACAGGTGTGAAGTTATGGATACAACTTTACAGCTGTGCTGGGAGTGGTTTCAACTGGACTGTAGTCCAGAGACACAAAGCCTGTTAGAGACAGACATAGTACAGCAGGTCTTCCACAGATACAAACAGCAGAGTCAGACACGAGAAAGAATCCGCTGCATACGTTCACAGGAGTCTTGGGAGGCCTGCGCTGCAGTGGAGAGGACTGATGGATCACAGGGGGGAGCGTAACAGAGCAGTGTTGGTATCTGTGGTCACGTTTGACCACGAGAGCCTGAAGAGGAGGTCCGGAGCCAAGAAGGACACCAAGAGTCTCCACCGGACCCTCAGCAAACTGGGCTTCAAGGTGGACATCCACACCGACCTCAGCAGGGACGAAATCTACGGGCTGTTTCTGGAAGGTACAACACACACTGCCATTCAGTTGCTATGTATAATGGTTTATTATGATACCTGTGCTGCCTTTGCACATTAATACACAGAACCAATACCATGTAGAAGCATCCATTACTGTGCAGAGCACAATTATGGCTGAATGGTCCTCAAAGACCAATAGCAAAAATAGAAGATTATCAATGCCTACTAAAACCCCCTAAGGACCCCTAGAACGTCAACGGCCATCAAACCTCCTAGAATACCATAGAACCTCATCAATAACCACTAAAACGCACTAAACAACTCAATGACCACAAAAACCACTCTTAAAGGACCCTTAGAACCTCCTCAATGGCCATCAAAACTCCAAAAGTACTGTAGAACCTCTCTAGTGACCACTGAAACCTCCTAAACAACCCCTAGGACCCATAAAACCCCCTCAACCACCACTTAAACCTCCTCAATGACTACTTAAACCTCCTAAACAACCCCTAGGACCTTCTTCAGACTCTCAGACTAATGGATTGACAGGTGAACGAAACGAAAGAGAAAACAACATAAAGCGTGTCAGTGACCTTTGACCGTTTGGCGTCAGGAAAAATATCCACACCCACATCAAGTACTTCTTGTGCCCTTTTTTCCTTTGCTGGCATTCTGTCTTTATCTTCGTATAATAAGGCAGATTGCGTGTTTGCTTCTTTGTGTTTAGCATCCGGATGGGACCCACCCAGACGTCAAACACACAGAAAGTTCATGTACAGTTTTGTAGCTGCTTATCGCTAATAGATAAAACACAGTCACGTGGTTATTGTTGGCCACGTAATCAAGTTTTGATGGGAGTTTCGGGAAAAACTGCAAATAAAACAGGCCAGCTGGGGGGGAAAGGAAGTCACATTTAATATTAATATTAACTGTGTTTAAGTGTTCGGGACAGAGGGTTTATGAGTGTATACACAGCTCAGACTGAACGTTATCTCACCTGTAGACTTTTATCGGATGTCACACCTGCTGTAGTGCACAATGCATACCATATCATGCCTCCTTGTCTTTCTGCATTGTGAGCGTGTGTCGTGTGCTTGCGCTGCAGAGAGCCGGCGGCCCGTGAGGGACTGTTTTCTGGCCGTGCTGTCGTCTCACGGGGAGGAGGGCTGCGTGTTCGGCGCCGATGGGAAACGCGTCCGCCTGGCTCGCATCTTCGGCTATTTTGACAACGAATATATGGAGAAAAAGGCCAAAGTGTTCCTCATACAGGTCGGCAGCAGCACCAGCACTCAACCGAAGTGACAGACAGCCATGAAGATGTTTATATCAAGTTCAGATTTTCACTTTTAGTGGTGGAGACAGACGTCTCAACATGGAACCTAACTAAGTACATTTACTCCAGTGCTGCAGTTGCTTACAATTTTGAGGTACTTGTACTTCTTCTGATACTTTATACCTCCACTCCACTACATCTGAAGAGGCAAATATTGTACTTTTTACTGCAGCTTTAGATACTTTGCAGATTCGAAGGTCGTTATTACATTTATTATGGATTATTATGGAAAGTAATTAGAAATTAGCTCCACATTCACCAGCTGCAAATACTGCCAATATGTATTTAAGAATACAGTATCAACACCGTATCTTTACTTAAGTAAGATTTTATATGCAGGACTTTTGCATATAGAGTATTTTTACTCTGTGGTATTCCTGCTTTTACTCAGCCCTCTGACACCCACATTAAGACCTTTCCGTTTCTGCATACCTTTGTGTTTTGTCCTATAAATGTCATTTCTTTTACAATATCATCGAGTGTTATATGTCCCCAGAATCCGCACAACCTCGGCTAATGATACATGTCACTGCTGTTCACCATAAGCGGGGATATTAGCCCATAAAACTGAAGAAAACAACAAAAAAAACTTGCTGGAGCTGTTTTCCCCCCTTGTTTACCAGATCCTCTGCTGTGCAATTTTCAATGTGATGGCCATGCATGTGTTTCTTGACTTCACTGTAGGTGGAAATGGGACATGAAAGATGCTTTTTATCCTCCAAAGGTCTCTCGGTTTTGGTAGGTTGAGGATTCCCTTGTCTATCAGCAGTCCCAGGAATTTGAAAAACTCCACTTTAAAACTTTTTTAAACAATTGAAGGAACATTTTCCAGTCACTTTTAAATGCCACAAAACATGGACCAACTTTTAAAAAAACAACAACACACAGTTGTGCGTATAAACTGTAGCCACAATCGTAATATTATTAAATCTAAGCACGTGGGAGACGTTTGCCTTCAGGGCTTCCTGTCTCTTTCTTCTTTCCTAAACCTATCACCAAGTATTTAGAAATTCCGGAAATCCCTGAGGGCAAACTGCGGGATCTGTTGCTGAGGACTTTGTCTTGTTGCCGTCTCTGCAGGCCTGTCGGGGACACGACCTGGATGATGGCGTGGAGGTGGATTCGGCTGCAGGCGACACCGCGGAGTGCAGCTTTTCACAGCATCTCTCGGTGCCAGTAGACACAGCTGTGATGTACGCCACGCCGCCAGGTAAGCCCCAGCCCATCCACCACTTAGAGTTTCTGGTTGGGGTTTTTTTACATTCAACTAGACTAACTTTAGATTTAGATCCAATTTTACAAGTACTGAGACAGTGACATGCACTCTAGCATCTAACCAGCAGTGCAAAGAGCAGTAAAGTGCAGAGTAATGCACATGTACCGAATATGTATAGTGGTAATATATAGATAAAATCACTGGTGTAAAGTACATTTACTTAAGTACTGTAGGCCACTTAAGTACAATTGTGAGGTACATGTACTTTACACTTCTGCTCCACTACAATTCAGAAGAAAATATTGTGCTTTTTACTCCACTTTTTATGTGATAACTGTAGTTACTTTGCAGATTCAGATTAATAGTTAAGAAATATAATCAACCAATAAATGACGATGTATTATTTCTAGGTGAAGATAAGACTGAAGAAACCGAAGTTATATATAAAACTCAAGTACATAAAGTAAGAATGCAGCTCCGCCTCTACCAGCATTATAAATGAGCCATTCTGCATAATGAGCACTTTTACTTTTGGAACTTAAAGTACATTTCGATGCTAATGTTTTTGCACTTTCACTTAAGTGCAATTTTAAATGCATGAGATGTACTTGTTAGAGTATTTTCAGCGTGCTAAAGTATTGCTACTTCCCCCACTCCCATAAAATACACTCAGACAAATCATTTTAAATATCATAAAAGGTGCCACAGTATATTTTAATATTAAAGTGGTTCCTAGTTTTATTTCGGGGTTGTACCAAAATACGTTTACATGTTTGTTTGTTTTTAAAACACCATATTTCTTGTCACGCTGCACCTCTTTTCACCGCCTTTGTGTTGTTTTAGCCACGGAGTGAGGCATCTCACTTTAATGTCATACTTAGGTGTAACTTGTGAGAGCTGCTCAATTCGCGCGTGACATGACGCGCGTCGCCTAGTGACGTGGATACGTTACGGAAGGGAAGGCTGGACTACAAGCGAGTCAGTTCAGGAGCAGCGTTGTCTGTGGGACAGGGTAGCTCCCTTTGGGGTGGACTTTGGGCTTTTTAACTCTGCAGACCTGTTTCATAAGATATATAACACGATGAAGGAAAGGGGGAAAAGCCGAAAGGCATAATGAGACCACTTTAAATGGTTTGAGCAGTGGATTCTGCACTGGGTCAGCAGCTTCTCCGTCCTCTCCTCAGGTTACGGAGCCTTCATGCACCCACTGGGCTCCGTCTTCCTCCAGACCTTCTGCACTTTACTAGAGGAGGAAGGCCACCGCAACCTGGAGCTGACTCGCCTCATGACCCGCCTCTCCCACAGAGTGGCCTACGGCTTCCAGGCCAAAGGTGGCGCGCTGGGCGGGAAGAAAGAGATGCCGTGCCTCCTGTCCCGGCTGACCAGGGAGGTGTTCCCGTTCGCCGAGCCGGGGGGACGACGGCGTGGCAGCGGGGCTCTCGGCCACGCCGCCGGTGGGCACTGATAACATCAGAACGCGGACTCCGTCACCCAGTTAGACTGTAGCACGGCGACTGCACGTGACAAAACAATAATCATCGGCAGGAATGCGGACGGCTGAGCAGAGATAAGCTGCGAACAGCCGACGCTTCAACTGAAAAACCAGTTTGTATTTTCCTCTCACAAGTCATAGGTGTCACTTCCCCCGAGGGACACTGCGGACGTGACCCCATCTCTTTTTAAAAAGCGCAGTTTGTTGCTCGCATCGAGAAATGGTAACTAGCAAACGGGAACGCCGGGAGAAGGGTTTATTTGCAGAATGAAAAAGAAAATACAATGTAATGTAAATATAGAAGAAACACATGTGCATTGTCCAACATACCCTAAAAAAGAAAAAGGCCATAAGCCTTTTTGCCCGTGACTGGAATAAAAGTTATTGACTTTCAAACACCGAACCCGTCCTTCACTGCTTGCCTCTCATTAATGTTGGGGACAGCTGCCAGACTAACATTAGGAAGATAGCGTTAGGGCGGCAGCTAACAATGAAAATCAACTCTTCAGGCAAGATCTAAAACGATTAAAAAGACTTAACTCGCCTGGCACTGCTGCTGCTGTCCTTCAGCAAAACCTGACACGTGTCGGAAGCACTGTCTGTTCTTTAAAATGTCTTACATTTTAAAAATCTTAAGGTCATTACATAGTCTGCATTTGACTTGACGGGGTCTTGTTAACAAAAACACCTCATTTCGTTTCATCCATTTATTTATTTCTTCTTTCCTTTTCCCTCCAAAATAAGACGGTATTTTGGTGCATCAGAATCAACAACATGTTCTGAAACAACCCGAAACCTAATGCTGCCTTTATACTGACCTGCTGCACGTACCTGCTGGCACAATGAACCCAACACATTTCAGTCACCTGCCGTACTGATCTGTAGAGAGAATAGCAAGAAAGTCCTTACTTGTCCCACTCTCTCTGGAATAACGTCCTGGGTACGTTTTGGTTTTTGCTCGACCTGTATGAGGTCAGTAATGTAATGAGGTCGTTACTGACCTCATCCTGATCCCCCCATTACATTGCATATGTTGAAGACTGTTTTAAAAGATAAATAAATAAATGTCTCCACCACTTTTAAACACAAAAGCGACGCCTTTTTATTTACATAGTCCAAAATCACAAATCCCAATTAACCTCAAGGGCCTGATGAAAAAGCTGGAGTGTCTGTATTATGAGAGGGGTTGGATACAATGGCACATACAATTCAGTACAAATATGATTTAAATAATATTTTATCTTGTGTTTTTGTTAATTGTTATGATGAAAAAAAAGATTATTTTTTTTTACATCTAGTGCATTTGTATATTTTCCTTCATTATATCTATACAAAAAAAGTATATTTCCCTCTGAGATGTAGTGGAGTAGATGTATAAAGTAACCATACAGTGGGAATACCCCAGTAAAGTACAAGTACCACAAAATTGTCCTTCAGTACCTGAGTAAATGGGATTTTGAGTATTTTTGAATAAAGTTCCCTCATTTGACCGGTAGATGGCGACAAAACGCCACCAATGCCTGAAACGCAACGTCACAAAAGGACCATCAGTGACAATTAAATATAAAAATAACCACGTCAGCCGAAACATAGCGCGCGTGCACCAAGGGGGGGGGGGCTCTCTGTGCTGCGCGCGCGAACCCCGCAGACTGAATGTCGCGTCGCGAGGAGCCGCGTCTGCAGAGCCGGGCGTCTTAATGAGGACTTGTTGGAGCTGAAGATGTGTGGCGGCCGCTCGTCCTCATCCTCATCCTCATCCTCATCACATCCATCCTTCCACAGCAAATAAATGAGTCAACATGGCCGCGGAGCAGCTCGCCCTGCGGCGCCACTGAGACGCGCAATAGAAACAGCACAGGTAAATAAAAGCGTGCACGTGTCGTGTGGGAAATACCGGGCCTGCGTGTGTTTGTTTTACCTTCTATTATTGCACATTTTTACGGGATTGTGTCCGCAGTCACAGCCGGCCGACTTTCCACCAAAATAAAGCCACAGGTAAATATGTTTGTTACATAATCTAAGATGATATTCAATTTTATTCCAGGCTTGTGTGTTTTGTTGTTCACTACTATTTTATGCCCCCCAACCCCCAGATTAAATGGCGTTCATGTCCCGGTTCTCTCGGTCCCGGAGCAGCTCCAGGTCCCCGAACCGAAAAGACTCCGAGCGCGTCGCCCCGAACCTGAGCGTGTCCGAGCTGGAGAGGCTCCTCTACACGGGCAAGACGGCCTGCAACCACGCAGACGAAGTGTGGCCGCGGCTCTACATCGGAGACCAGTGAGTGTACAGAGCCGTATCACCGCGAACCGGCACGCAGAACCCAAACAGCACCCAAACAGAACCCAAACAGCACCGGGCCGACGAAGGGAGCGAAGCGGTACACGAAGCGAGAGGAGCGGGGCTGAGAGGGGAAACAGGTGGGCGGGCGGCGGAGCAGGAGG
This sequence comes from Coreoperca whiteheadi, assembly GCA_011952105.1. NCBI lineage: Eukaryota > Metazoa > Chordata > Actinopteri > Centrarchiformes > Sinipercidae > Coreoperca > Coreoperca whiteheadi. The sequence goes on along the minus strand of CM022482.1, from coordinate 24,737,695 downwards.
AGGAAAACTAAAGGCAGGAAACCGAGCAAAACACATGAGGACGGGAATGTCTGCAAGACCGAGATTATACGCGCACACACACACACACACACACACGTGCATAACGTGAAAAGCTTATAAATAGAATGCGTTGTTAAAGATTAAACCAGGGTTCCCCAACACCACGTCTGTGTCCAAAAGCACTCATTCACATCCTGTAGGACCCTCAAATGGACACAAAAAGTACAGAGTAGTAGGTAAAGCTAGGTAACTGTATATGAAGCGGTTACAACTAGATAACTGAGTCTGAGAAATTCTCCCACCATTGTTATATATTAATTTTAAAAGTACTTTGAATCCAACTGGCAGTGAAATGCAAACATCTGCATGTAGCTGCACAAACCCACTGCCTGTGTTTATGTAACTTTTACAAGCTTTTACTTCCAACATATTTATCAAACTGACGTGTAGAGACGTGACAATTATTGTTATTTAATTAAGATCCCCATTAGCTCCTGACATACCAGTTGCTCTTCTTCATTGGGGTCTCCTCAAGTCCATTAAAAATAAAAGATGGCACATGAAAAAAAAACCAAAAACAAAATCAGGTCATTAAAAACAACAACAACAATATTATTATTATTATTATGATCATTACTACTTTAACCGTCATTATTATTATTATTATTATTAGTACCATTATTATTACCATTATTTCCATTACCACTATTACTATTATTACCATCACCATTATTCTTATCATTATTATTTTCATTATTATCACCATTACTAACATTATCTTTATTAACAATAAAAACAATAATAACAACAAGAATCAAGTCTTGACACAATCGCTAAAGCTCCTTAATGTGTAAAAAGGAAAAGCTTTCAAACTTCTTTTGAAAGAGCTTTTCGTTATTTTCGAACAACAAGAATACGGGCAACCACGGCTCGATTAGCAACAGTACGTCGCATTTGATTAGTCCTGCAAATAGGCAGCAAACCTCCTACGTTACGACTTTGTCGCGTTCCATAATCATGAATATCTGAGACCAAAGAAGTCAGTTTGTAACAAATGATTTCTGGAATTTTGGTCATAATGCCATTTCTAATAAACGCTAATAGATAGTACTTGAGTCTGCTTTTGACAGCCAAACCAAGCCGGCTCGGGGTTGGCTGACCGATGCTGTAAAAGATGTCCTCTTCTCTGCAGGGATATCGCATCAGACCGGCGTGAGCTGGCCAAGCTTGGCATCACACACATCCTCAACTGTGCCCAGAGCAAGTGGCGCGGTGGAGCCGAGTATTACGCCGGGATGAACGTCACCTATCACGGCATTGAGGCTCACGACTCGCCCACCTTTGACATGAGCGTCAACTTCTATCCTGCAGCTGAGTTCATCCACAAAGCCCTCGCAAGTGGAGGTTAATCTGTGAATGTGTGTGTGTGTGTGACATTTATACACATGAGTACATCCTTTATAACCCTCAAACGACATGGTGGTATGTTGATAAAGGAAATATGATAACCTAGATTTTAGAAATACTTGATTTTCATTTTATTCATTCATTTACAGCATTTACTCTAAATTTGGCCTCCAAATCTCGCCCTTAAAACAAAATGTGAACAGTCACAGTTTGAGATGATGTGGAACAACAGAGACTTCAGAAAACTTTTATTTTATTTATTAAATATAGTATAAATATATACAAAATGAGCAGTTATGCTTCAGTGCTCCTCACGTAGGTGTTAGAATAGGTCGAAATGCTTTCGAACACCGGTCGCATTGATTCAGTGATCTGTGTTTTATGTCTGAAAAACGTTTCATTTAATCCTGCGATAACTTGATTTATTTATTTTTGTTTTGGTCCCTCGGGGGCGGCGGAAAGTTGTGAACACGACACTGACAGATCGTCACCTGTTAAGTTTATATGTGGAACTTGTCTGCAAACGGCTGCTCATTTACACATCAGGAGTTCATGAGGAGTCGTGTTGGCGTCGCCTGACGAGCGTCGGCCCGGGGTTCTCTCTCCGCTCGCTCTGTGTTCGGTCTCTGTAGCTGCTCAACGCTCCTCCACGCTCACCTGCTGCCCTCTGACCGAGTCTGTCTGGGCAGGAAGCGGACGGCGGCTTTTTACAGCTTCTTCTCTGAAAAACGACGCCGTGAGAGCGGAGAGAGGGAACCGGAACAGTGAAGTTGCGGCCGCACAGATAAACAAGGAGCTGAAAGTCACTGTAAAGCTCCGTAAAGCCGAGCGGAGCTGCAGATTCGCCTGATGATTCTGTAGGTTCAGGTCACGTTGTCATTTGATATATTTTTCTTGTAAAAAAATATCTCTTCAAAGATATTTAGAGGGAAAATGAAAAACTCTGTAACAGAAATGTATATATACATGTGAAGAACACCCGAAACAGAGCAGATTTCAGTTCACGTTTTGTGTGTGTTTGCAGGTAAGGTGCTGGTCCACTGCACGGTGGGAGTGAGCCGCTCAGCCACTCTGGTGCTGGCCTACCTGATGATCAGACAAAACCTGACGTTGGTGGAGGCCATCAAAACGGTGAAGGACCACCGAGGCGTCATCCCCAACCGCGGTTTCCTCCGCCAGCTCAACGGCCTGGACGGCATCCTGAGAGAGAGCCGTAAGACGTCCCCGCAGAGCTGAGAAACGCCCTCAACACACACACACACACACACACCTGAGGTAGCAGCTAGGCTGGTTACACTGAGGGAGGTGATGGGACCAAGTTAGGAGCAACTGGAACAGACACTGTGGCTCCATGTGGCAGCAGGTGTATCTGCAGACTCCATTTCTACATTTTTACTTGTTATTTATGAATTATTTATCTTATATTGTCGTTTTAGCCTCTGAAACAACACGAGCATTGGCTAGTAAAACTCTCCCGTGGAGCCCAGGAAACTGACATTAAAGGCTTTTATAATCTGTACAGGGGAGGGCGCCCTCTATCCGGAAGGTCACACCAGAATTTAGAACAACAAAAGTTCGTGGCAAAATAAATTCATTTCAATGGAATCGCCGGGATCAGTGGATTCGCTCGTTGCAGGTGAACTAAATCCGTACCTTTGACCAATAGCAAGATGTCTTGACAGTGAGGACCTTTGAGGGCACGGAGACCGGAGAGTCTTGCGCCGTTTATGCCCCATTTTCAACACGTCCTCATTCCTAAAGGACAGAATAGGTCGATTGTCAGTGACATACGACATACGACCCCCAAAACAACACGCATGCGGCCACGTGAGGTAAGCGGAAATATGGGTCGTAATAAGCTGCTTGCATGATCAACCTCTTTCTGGCGAGGGCGGGCTGCCCATTTTATTTAACCTCCCACGTCAGAGTATAAACTGCTACACCAAAGAGAATGTGGCTTTTAGTCAGCCATGAGGCGAGATTCGATGGCACAAATACATCTTTAGAATAAACTGTGTGAAGTTAATCCTGAGAGCGGAAGTGCCAGGCAGGAGTCAACGGTCCAGTAAAGCGAACGCAGAAACCAACTGGCCCTGTGAGTAGTCACTGCGTCACCACACATGCCACTAAGACGAGTGGATGAATGTAGCTGTGCCACTTTCTGGTGTGACCGGGCCGAGACCCTCGATTCAGATAAGGAGCGCCCCCCCGAAGTGTACCTTATCGTGGGAGAACTTCCAATACATAAAATGTCACAATTAGAAGCCAGAGAGGTCTGCAAAACACAAGATTATGAACATATAGCCTTCTGTTTCTTCACAAAAGTGGTTCCCAACCTTGGGGCCGGGGCCCCAAAGCGGTCGCAAGACAAATCTGAATGGTCACGAGACAATGGAAGAGGAAGGAAAAGAAGAAAAAAACATATTTCTGCTACTTTAAATTAGGTTTGTTCTTTATGATTATGACCTTTTTTAAATATTAGCATTTTTTTCGTGTGAAATAACGAAGACCTTTACCTCGTCAGGCCTCTAGAAACTGTTCAAATACAACTGGGCCTCACAGGGGTCTAAGACATGCACCACATAACTGCACCGTCCCCGGTCTGCATCACAGCTTAAAGGCGATCAGTCCCACGCAGGCGATAAGTTGTCAGTTAAAGGGCCACAAGCCAAAAAGGTTGGGAACCACTGGTTTAGAAGATACATGCTTAAAAAGAGCACGTCTCGTCATACAGAAGAGTAAAGTCCACTTTTTAATCAGACTTCAGACCATTCCACTGGACTTGATCCTGATGTTTTATTGCCACTGCTCCTACGGGAAAGCACAAGCGGAATCGGTGGTCGCCAATAGGAATCCTTAACAAGTCGCTGAGTCTCATCTCCGGTGCGTTCTTTCTTGTTTGAGGAAATTTCTAGAAACGTGTCCGTAAATATATAACCTGTGTCGGATTACCGATGATTCCACAAAGGTCTCAAAGTGAGCTGAATTATGCTGGCAGCAGATGAAATAATCTCATCTCACTGGTTTTTTCACTTGTTTTAAGAACCAAAAAGAATCCCGCAAACTGTCCGTCCCTTATACTCACTTTATTATTTAACAGGGAAAATTCAGTGGCCCTCGTCAGCAATGGCATCATTTCCACTTTTCAAAATCACACTTTTGTCGCCTTCACTTTGACAGTTTTTGTTTGGTTCACTTTCTGAAGACGACTAAATCGTGTCCTTAATCTGTCCAACTGCCAAAGTCTAGAGGAGAGAAGCTCTGAGATGTTAAAATGCTCATCTGCCTTACAGACTTTTTTTCCCACCTGGATTTTGCCTCTAAGGCAACGTACGAGGTGCCCTACCTTCTCGGCGGTTGGGGCTGGTTGTGCAGCTTTGTGAGAAAGCCTGCAGAAACTGCTGAGGGCTGAAAAAGCCCACCAACGCCTCTGAATTTTCAGGTAAAAGAATTCTGTTGCTGCTTTTATTTACAGATAATTCTCCTAAAAAAATCATCAGTCAAAGATAATGCAGAAAAAACGCTTCTCTGTGAAGCAAAGAGAAATAAAACAGTATTTTTTGAGTTTAAGGGTTTAGTGTTGACATTGGAAATGGTAGTTTGTTGTCATACTTTCTTACATAACATAATATTATTTCTTTAAAAGTATCAGGTCCGTTTTGGTATACTAACATTAGTATGAGAAACATACCAATTTCATCATAGTTTATTATTTACTGGATGATATAACTTTATATAAATGAAGACCTTTATATTAGTTTTTTATTTAAAGAACGTCTGACTTCTGAAATCCTAACCTACGCTCTTGCGCATCAGGTTTTTATCATTTTAAAAATGTCTGAGGACCGAAACATTATTAATAAAGTGAGTCGACAGTGTGCAGGATTATTTGGTTCTTTCACAGTCTGAGTTTATGATCTGATGCATTTGTCTATAAGACTTGCTGGATAGCTACAACCTAAAACAAGATTTTAGGACTCAACAACAGACCAAATGACTGGTTAGAATGGAGATAATTGCTAACAGTATTGTCACTGCCCGCCAGTGCTGCCAGTAAAATCATGAGAGATTATCTGCAGTGTTATCAGATTATCAGCCAGCCTGGAGATGAGGGTTGGGATTCAAGGGGCCCCTTGCTTGATTTTGTGTGGGGCCCTGAAATGACCACACCTTGCCCTGACCACACACGGGCTATGCTGTCTTTTGTAATCAAAACTGAGGTTAAACCTGTGATATCAGCCCTCAGACAGAAGAGTCGTACCTCTTCCCCGTAGTTGAAGTCCTTGCAGGTCTTCCCAGGACTTACTTTTTTAACTTCAGCAAGTGTCATTAAGTGCTCTGAACAGCTCACACACTAGTTGTAGCGCAGGTCTAAACCAGCACACTTATGTAGCCTGTTGATTACAGTCTTACAGTGTTGTCACACAATTATTGTCTGTGACGAGTTTGTGAATAGCGACATGCAGCGTACCGTTTAATAGGATTTTTGTTTTCAAATGAGTGTTAAATAAGTCCAATGTATTGTTTCAGTCCGGTGTATTTCAAATAATCACTTTTTTACTAGATATCTTGTGTGTGATAATCTGAATTTCATCCGGTAGACTGCAGATTTAAGCCCATCTGTACGGGATTAACATTACAGGGAGAGGTGGGTAATGAAATATTCACTGTGCTCATCGTTCATCGCGCATTTTAACTGTCGCGAAATTACAGGTTGTGGTCTGTAACAGACACAAAGGCAGACAATAAACCTGGGAGAGTAGAACAAGCCCCCAGGAAGGGCGCCGGGCTTTGAAGCCAATTTGACATAGTGGCCAAATGGCGAATTACAACTCCGGGTCCGTCGCGTGATGCACACTGGCCAAAGAAGACTTTTCCCCGTAGACTTACATAGTGAAAGAAGCGGCTGTAAAACGGTGGACACATTTTTCTTACGTCACAACCCCCCCGAAATGACTTGTTTCCCTATCAGAGTTTGATTCATTCGGTCCGATAACATTCGGAAAGTCTAGAAGAGCCGCTAGATTAAATAATTGTAGCCCCATTCAAGTTAGCAGAGGGCTAAACTGAACGTTAGCCGGCTCGGCCGACGGAGTCTGTAGTGCGCAAAGAGGCAAAGATACCAGTGAGATGAATTCTTCTCGGAGTCATACATACGCACACATTTTCTTAGATTTAGTGGGATTTACACTTCCTGAAAATATCGTTATTTATCGATGTTCATCCAGAATAAACCTCCATAAATCAGCTTAGAAGTCATAGAAAAAAGGCGCTTCAGAACTTGGCCTAAGAATCATCATGTTCTTACATTTCGTAAGTATCAAAGTAATGCAGTGTGGTTGTCTGTACATCCACGGGTACACTGCGGCCAGGAGCTGCTAACAGCTAAATCAGCTACTGTTAATGGTACCAATTAGCCAAAATGTTGGTGTTTTGTTGGCGTTAGCATGCTTCAGATTAGCAAAAACATTTAGACTACTCCATTTTCGCAAAAAAAAAAAGTCAAATTTCACACCGAGCAGTTAAGCTCTTCCCGCGGAAAAAACTCAAACTCAGATTACCCACAATCTGTGCTCCGGATGGGATTAAAATCACTGACCAGCACATGGGATGTTAAATATCACCCCACCTCCCCCTAGAGAAATAAATCCAGTCCACATGGTGCTTTTGACTCAACGTCGTACTCTGTAACGAGGCTATTGGACAACTAAAAGTCGGGGGTATCACTGACTGTTAGCTGTCCAGAGTAGTACTCTATAAGTGATACTGCAATATGCCAGCACACGAAGCATTTAGAGCAGACAAGCAGTGGGAGACAATACCACAAATGTGCCATTGCAAAAGCTACCAACTGCCTGGGTGAAGGGGGGGGGGCGCACAGTGTTCAGCGTACGCGAGTCTTGCAAAGCCGCTCTCTTGTCTTGGCGTCCAGTGAGGCTTGTGTTGTCGCGCTAGTGAAAAACAATAGGAGATCCGATGCTGAAACTTAAACCAGCTTGTCAAATACCCTTGTTTCTGTTATTGATTATTACCTCAAGTATCATGTCTGAAACACATTTTATGTGACTTGTGGTCTCGTCTCTGCTGTTTTAACGCCACCAAGGGGGAAATGGGTGAGCAGCATTTCTCCGTTCATATGCAGAAAAATGTAAATATTGTTTGGCTGATTAGTGGATTTGTACAGTGGAGGTTTAAAAGGCATAGTTTGAATTGTTTGGAAATGGGGTCACTTGTTTTCCTGCCGAGAGTCAGACGAGAAGACGGCTACCTCTCGTGTCTGCGCCAGGAGGCGACTAGCTTAGCATTGCATAAAGACTGGAAGCAGCGGGAACAAGTCCAGAGTTCAAAGAAGTTCGTCTGCAGACGACATTTTAATGTTTCCAGCTGGCTCGTTTTAAAACATAAAGCCTTTGAAAAGGGTCTTAAATACGCATCTGATGGCTACAAACATTAAATCATGCTAAAAGCTAACATGTCCAAAGTAAAAAAGCAGCATCTTCACCATCGTTGATCCACAGAGAAGACATATGAAGGAACAAACATCCCTGAATATTACGGTGCAGTATTATAGATACAAATATAATTAAAATGGTATTTTGATATAACATAACCCTGTTTGGGTGCTTAAAAGCATTATTGGACAAGCAACACAGAGGTTAGATTCATGCTTAATTGATCATGCTTTCAAACAATACGTTTCACTAATGCAAGAGAAAAGGTTTTGAGGATGCGACTGTAAACTTCTCCAAACCAAATAAAAAGCCGGACAGAGCCCCAAGCGTTACCTCAAAACTCTGATGTAGCATCTTGGTGAGGGAGTGGTAACACTGGGCGGGTATTATTGTTATTAAAGTGGGGTTTTGTAACGTAACCACGCGTTACAATGTAGCAAGCGAATGCTGCGTGGTGACCACAGAATAGGTCCTAAACTAGTTAGCTGGGCATGCTGACGACTGCAGCTTGCGTTAGAGCAGCTGAACACACTGATGAATCCACTCCTACCACTGCTCTTGACTCCACTCTTCGAACTCTTTGTGTGTGGACTTCCTGTGGACGGCCCCATGAACTCTGCTTCAGCGTGGGTCGAAACCCGCAGCTTTACGGACCTGCTGTGCTGCTCGCAGCGGTCTCTTTTCGTTTTGATGGCACAATCGCTGTTCGGCGGGTGTTCGCTATGTTGGCGGGGGGGTTTTTTTTCTTAAACTTACTGATAGAGCCAGGCTAGCCGGTCTTTATGCTAAGATAAGCTAACCGCCTTCATGCTTACAGCACAGACGTGAGAGTGGTATTGATCTTCTCACTGAACTCTCGCCAAGAGAGCAAATGTTTCCCAAAATCTCGAGCTATTCCTTTTGCAAACATACTGCACACGACTGTCGTTTAAGAGACATTTTTTAGCATTGTGTATACAATTTTCATCATAGCTGGCTACTTGGGGACCAATAGATGACCCAAGGGGCCACGTCAGACCCCTGTATCTCTATCGCATGAAAGATATTTTCATGAAATGCTCGATATTTTGAATTTCCACTTTTTGTATAATATTTGGATTAAATTGTGAAGGCACGACGTTACTCCCAGAGTCCAGAATCAACCCGTCAAAACTCCTTTCTTGTTACATTTTGTGTCAGGAAAACAGGAAAACGTCCCTTGCTATGACTCTCTGTTAAATACCATGATGTCCTATTGCAGCAAATTCTGCCTTTTTTCAGAAGGTTTCCTCAAACCACTAAAAAAAAAAAACAGAGGAAAAATAGGGAACTATCGATGGATATAACTTTGTTGTGTTGGATCTGTATGTTTTGTATTTGTGGTTTTACTGTGCTGTGGTTGGTCGTTAGTCTCAATTCCGGTTTATATTCTCGTAATGTCTTTGTTTTCTCACAGAGAACTTCGTATAGGAAAACTTGAATTCTTTTGAACTTATTTTTGTATCACTCTCTTTGAGGTTCATTGAAGGGGAAACTGGCGAAGGAGATGTTGATGCCTTAATCTGTGTACTTGGTTTTTAGACTTTTGTTTCTGTTTTTATTGTGAATGACACTGAGCATTGGTAACTTTGTTTTGATAAATTCTGTACTTCATCAGAAATAAAAAAAGAACGTCTCTCAGAGCTGTTATACTGTACTTTGTACCTTGTATTTAATAATTTCCTTATATGAGTTTCAGCAAGAGAGGGTATTCAAAGTTCGTTCTGTACCTTGGAAAAGGGTAAAGGTCCATTCGGTAGCTGTTCTGGAGCTTTCAAACATATCACATGATCTTCAGCAGCGGCAATTGTCATGAATTTGTAGATATTTAAAATGTTTAATTTCTCACGAGCCCTTTAAGGATTTCTCGTTCACGCTGGGTTAAAAGTGGAGTTTCAGAGTTCTTAGTTAACCTTGGAAACAGCTGATGGACAAAACATTCTCACCTCGAGGTCCATTTAGCAGCTGTTCAAACTGAGCAACACCTCAACCAGCTACAGCAGCAACATCCTGCTTTTACATGAACACGTAAGGAATCCAAACCTGAGGATATAATAGATAATAGTACAACAGGCACAGGGGACATTTTACTTTTCATACTTTAAGTACATTTTCGTGATAAGACTTGCATACCTTTTCAATGCAGGATTTTTACTTGTAGTTGAGTACTTTCACTGTGTGATATTAGTACTTTTACGCTCGGGTACGCAACTTATTTTAGAAGCATTCTTTTGTTATACTTGTTGAAGTTCTCTTGAAATCCCGACAGCAATCGATAAATCAAATGCTTTCAAAAGAAAAAACTCCGGTATCTGTGGCTGTCGCAGGCCTGTAATAAGCTACCTGCCTGCCTACCTGAGCCTGTGCACGCGTGAAAATGTGTTTACCCTCGCTTGGGCGGCTGTGGCTTGGTGGCGGAACAGTTGCCTGCCAATCGGAAGGTCGGCGGTTTGATCCCTCAGCCATGCGTCGAATTATCAGCAAGATACTGTTTAAACAGTAGATCCGAATGCTTCAAACATGACTTACACAGTATTTTCCCTGAGTCGACTTGCCTATAATGACTTCTAGTGGTAAAATGTGTCACCTGATAGAAAAAGATAAGACCTCGTTGTTTGAGCAATTGATAAACATTCACTTGTTTTCATCCCACCGGCATTGATCAAATTCTAGTGTTGTGATTGATTAATAGAAACACTCAAATACAAAAAAAATTCAGTACGAAAAAAAGAGGGGTGTTCATAAATGAGAGGACGCACACAGAGGAAGGTAACACGGATGATTTATTTACACCATCACCATCATTTTATTCCGATTTTGTTAAAAAATGTGGACAAACATTGTTAGAGGAGAAAGTGGGTTCACTGGCCCTTTTTACATGTGATTTAAATGACAACTTTGAATCCACGAATAACCCCAGATATTTATATTCTGACACGATCTGCAGCCTTTCCCCCGAGACAAAGACATCGGGCTCAACATTTACGTTATTGTTGGACTTGCTGAAAAACATTGCTACTGTTTTTGATGCATTCAACTGCAGGCAAGAGTGTTTCAACCAAGCTGTAATTTTAACCATGGCGTTAGTGAGCTTCTCAGCTACCTGAGAGATATTACTACCATGGGCATAGACTACGATGATTAAACCTATATTCAACATTTCAGTATTTTATTGACACTTGTAATTTCATAATTGTCTGACATGGTCTGCAAAACAGCAACATAATAGTCAGCATAATGCAAGCTCACAGCCTTTTCTGCCACAACCTGCAACACCGCTAAACTACTCGTGCACGTCTTGTCTCTAACTTCTTTAGCATTGTTTACCCATCCCCATTCTGCCGATAGTTGTACTAAAGCTTTAACTTTAACTTCATGTGATCTCCTCATGTGAGCCACATTGATTACAGTCAATAAATTCAAGTGTTAGAGACAATGCCAGATTACCACGCTCCCTTGGAAGTGTTGTAGGTACACTGCAAGGCACAAAAGGTACGCTTTCAATCAAATTGACACTTTTTCGTCTATTTTTCAACCTCTTCCTGTTCATTCATACTTTCAGCTAGAAAGTGTAAACATATATTTACTCAAGTACTGTACCTAAGTATAAATTTGAGGTACTTTATACTTCTACTCCACTAAAACTCAGAGGCTTATATTGTAATTTTTACTCCACTACCTTTGTCTGACCGCTTTAGATACTGTTCAGATTACATATCCCTGTTATTAATTTCCCTTCCTGTCCAGTGAGAACCACGTATCTCCAGATGTGGTGATTTTGAATGTTTGTGATAAACTGAAGGATGAAGTGTTTCCTTTATGTTGAGAAACTCCTCCTTCTTCCTCAGCTAAATAAACTCTTAAAACCCCCCTCGGATCAGCTGCGTTGTCACTAAGCTGAAAACAGGGCCGTTTCTCTGAGCTCGTGAAAAGTCGACTTTTTAGAGATACGTGGTTCTTCACGGGACAGCGACGCTACAAACACGTGATGATCTTATAGACCATGATGCATTGCTGCAGGTTAAACCACCCAACAGGATATAAAGCAGTTAAAATGAGCTCAACCTTAAACATGTGCAGCAGTAAAATGCAACATGCACATTAATGCAGCAGTGATGTTAACCCAGATAGAACAGGAAACACTGACAGGGAGCATGTTGCTGCTCACTGAGGACTTTTACTGTCATACTTATCTACATTTTGCTGATAATACTTAGAAACACTAATTATTTTAAATGCAGGATTTTGACTTGCAGTGTGGTATTACTTCTTTTACTTCCACCACTGTGGCATGATTAACATGACTAACACAGTATTTTCCCTGAGTTGAGCTTTTGCCTATAATGACCTCTAGTGGTATGCAGTGTGTCACCTGCAATAAAAAAAACATTAAACCTCATTGTTTGCACTTGATAAACATTCATCCCATTGGCATTGATCAAAGTCTAAAGTTGTGATTAATTAATAACTCAAAAGCAAAAATTTAATAAGAACCATGCGGGTGTTCATAAATGAGAGGACACACACAAAGTTTATTTACACCATCACCACCATTTTATTCAGATTTAGCTAACAAATTTGGTCCTTAAAGAACAGATTAGAAGGTACAAAATATTCCACAATGAACACAGCAGACAAATATATTAACATTTTTAGAGGAGAAAGTGGGTTCACTGGCTGTTTTTCTACTGATGCTGCATATATACACCATCTCAAAGACTCACTGGGATGTGAACGATAAAGGATACATCTGACCGGACAACAGGCTGAGCCGAAGGAGCTTTCTCGCACTATTGTAGTTCACCGCAGTCAGCAATGACGACCTTGGCTTTAGGAGTGCCGCTCTTTGTGCCTTGCTTCTCCATTGCCTTGACAACATCGGCGCCCTCCACAACTTTGCCGAACACCACGTGCTTCCCGTTCAGCCTGGAGAGGAGAGGAGCCGATTAGTATGTGAGACAAACGTCTGAAACGAGCTGAAACTGTTGATTATGCAGCACCACATGGGTCAAAGTGGAGCTCACCAGTCGGTTGAAGCTGTGCAGATGAAGAACTGGGATCCGTTGGTGTTGGGCCCAGCATTGGCCATGGACAGTGTGCCCATGCCAGAGTGCTTCAACTGGAAGTTCTCATCAGCAAACTTCTCCCCATAGATGGATTTGCCTCCAGTTCCATTGTGGTTGGTAAAGTCCCCACCCTGAACAACCACAACAAAAGCCCCAGTTGACTCAGCGAATGTGGCAACAGCAATCAAAGATGTATTAGCTCAGGTTCAATCTGAACATGTGAAAACAAGGGAACAGGACAACTTCCTTGCCTTCACTGTACCTGGCACATGAATTTAGGGATGAGACGGTGAAACGTGGAGCCCTTGTAGCCAAAACCTTTCTCTCCGGTGCACAAAGCCCGGAAGTTTTCTGTAAAATAAAGACATAGTCACTTAATTCTATATTCTTAAACCAACTCAAATATTAAAATCATATCATATCACCAGTAATAGGCACTAGTTATTGCTAGTTATTGTTTAGTTTTGCATCTCTTTGTAGTCATTTTGTATCTCTTGGTAGTTTTTTTGCGTCTCTTTATAGTCCCTGGCGTCTGTGGTTGTTTTGTGACTTTGAGGTCGTTTTGCATGTATTTGTGGTTGTTTTGTGTCTCTTTGTAGTTATTTTGTGTCTCTGTGGTCTTTTTGTGTCTTTGTAATCGTTTGCATATCTTTGAATTAATTTGCGTCTCTTTGGGGTTGTTTTGTGTCTTTGCAGTGGTCTTGCATCTTTTTGTAGTTCTTTTGCATCTCTTTGTGGTCGTTTGTGTCTGTGGTTGTTTTGTGTCTTTGTGGCCGTTTGCGGAACGGCAGAAACAGCATGATGTATTTGAGCCACTACAGAAACTACTATATGCACAGAGGAAGCATATTGGCCTTTTTTCTGCATCCATTGAATATAAATAAGGTCATATAACTAACAATGGCTGTGGGACAAAATCACAGTCAGTCAGTAATACATTATGCAGGTTTTCTTGTTGGGAGTTGCATTCAGGTTGTGGGACAGAGCAACCAATGCATCAATTACTTCCAGCTGTTACAAGGTGGAAATTACCTCCTTGTATCTCTGTTTACACTCCCATTTAGTGCTGCAACTCGCTATTCAGGCTCCTTAGATCGATGCCTTCACAACCTGCATCATCCAGCCTTGACACATATTTTGAAAAAAGTCTCAGCAGAGGATTAATGGGGATGCATAGTTTCCTCAGCCAAGCAAAAATCAATTTTGGGTGTGTGGAAAAAGCCTGAGCGGCACCTCTGTAGTTAACGTTGCATGCAGTGAACCTATAAAGCTTTCTCCTTATTGTCAAAGTTTACCTACCTGCAGTCTTCGGGACCACATCAGCTCGGAGCTGCAAAACATACACATTTCAATTAGTGAAGAAGAAACAACAGAGGTCGGTGTAGGTTCATCACACAATGCATAGACTGGAAAGGTGAGATACACTATCAGATAAACCTTTGTAAGAAGACTCAAAATGTCAGGAGCCTCTAATCTGACAACAGCAGCCACAATACAGACAAATTGGCTTGTTTCAACAATTGTTGTTTTTATCTCAGCTTATAAAACTAATTAAGACTTTAGGCCTGAAGCCCAAAAATGTGTTGTTTAGGGCTCCAACTTTATTTTCATTATCGATTAATCTCACAGTTATTCATTAATCTTTTTATCTGTAAAATGTCAGAAAATAGTGAACACTGTCAATTTTAATTTCCCAAAGCCCAATATGACCTATTCAAATGTCTTGTTTTGTCCAACCAACAGTCCAAATAGATTGTGTGGCATTTTTGCTTGAAATATGACCTTTAAATAATTAGTCAGCTACCAAAATAGTTGCTGGTTTATTTTCCGTCCATTGTCACTTAATTGACTAATTATTTCAACTCTAATTGTGTTAATGCGAAGACACATCAGATGAGCTGCATCTCCAGTGGTTTACAGCCTTATGTGCCCATTATAACTGCAGTGCCGTTTGTCATTACCAGCTGTGCTGCTGCTGGGCGTTTCCATCAGTGTCTCTGGAGGATTTGTGTGTGATTTAACTGCGGTTATCTGTAGGCTATTTATGCAATTAATCATACTATATCAAGATATATATATATATATATAGATATAGATATATTATGAATAAGGCTACCAAAATGGAAGCTAAGAGCTGCATGAGAGAAGTTGACGCACTGCAACATGTCTGTCAGAGCTGGAGGCCTTTTGCAAATCATACAGATGGATTCAAAACGCATTTTATTGAGGTTTTTTTAAACCTTAATAAAATGACCATAGTTGAAATAGACGGAATTGACAAATGTTAAGTAAATAGTTTGATGTTTATCTTACCTCCATTATAATCCTGCCAGCGTTAGCTCCATCAATAGTGATGTCAAAGTAAACTCGGGGGTTCCCCATGTTGATAAGGCGCTTGCGATGTTTATGATGATAAAACGCACTTGAATGAATTCCTGACGACGCGTCGGAGACACTGGATCTATTTAGGTCTGTGTTTATGTGGGTCTGCGCCCCGGTGACGTAAAGGCTGCCGTCAGCCAATCCCAACGACGTTCTTCTAAAAGGCTCGAGAATGGACCAATAGCAACGAAGGTGGGCGGGGTTAAATGGGAAGCGCTGGAGAGATGGCTGCGCTGCAACCCGCAGCAGTCCGCAGACACACGGGACTCTGTGGTAAAAATCAGCCATTTGAGAGCACTCCTGTACGAAGGTGGGAGAATCCAACTCACCCAAAACATTAAGTGAGGTTCACTGACTTTTCAGTGGAGAAAAATAGCGAGGTGGTTAGCTCTCATGTGGGAATATATGTCAAAATGTGAAAAGAAATGTGCTTAAAGGGTCATTCTATGGAAACGTCCACAATCCTGTCCCTGGCCTTTACAGAAATATTACACTTGCAAAACACTTTAGGGTTACAATTTCTTTGTATTTTAAAATGAAACAATATGTTGTTTGAACAATTACACCTTCTTGAGCCATCAATGTGGCAATATTTGTTTTGTAATTAATTATATGGAATTCCAAGCACCACAGAAGTGCTCGTCCCGACGGTCATGTACAGTGGAAAAGTGATGTATTTTGAGGTTAAAAACAGGTTTTCTACCATTTAAAATGCGTGAATGAATATCTAACTATTAAATATATGATGTAAATGACATAAAAAAAAACAAAATCCTGAATAAATATTATAAAATATATAATTAATGTAGTGTCCCTTGGAGTTGTGTCACTAGTTAACATGTAACAAAACTGTCTTATTTAGAAATAAAAATCACACTGAAGACATCCCTTGACTTCCTTCTTCCCATTTCCTGAAGGTCTATGAAGAAAGGCCAATGGTTAGTCCACTGTCTCTTTTCAGTTATCAGAAATGTTCTCATTAATCTCATGATTTCAAATGAAGCTTTTAGTTGAACTCACTGGTGTTACCTACTTTATTGTTAGGGAATTGTAAATAAAAACAAACTAGAATAAAAATGGATTAAATTACTTGATTTGGTGAGCATACCATGACGGACAACATGGGGTTTGATACCTTGTAGTGGCCATTTTGTAAAATTCTTTTTTTCATGAAAATTGTTGTTAGCGTCATACCTTCTTTAAATAAATGCACAAAAAACATACAGAAATCATTAAGCTGTCATTTATGTGTATTCTTAAAGTCAATGAGTAATGTAATCATGTGGTCTAAGTTTAAATGTTAGAAAATGTATGTAGTAAGTGAGTGAATGTATGTTATGTCTATTTATGTTTGTATGTATTTATGTATATCTGTGATTGAAAAAATGTATATCTTTTATATGTATGTATGTATGTATGTATGTATGCATGTTTATCTATATGTTAGTAAAAATATACATGTATTTTTTATGTATGCATGTAGAGTATGTTTGTATGTATGTTTGTATGTATATTTGTATGTATGTATGCATGCATGTATTTATGTATATGAGTGTGTAAGTATATGTGATGTGGTTTTTATGTATGTATGTATGTATGTATGTATGCATGTTTGTATGTATGTTTGTATGCATGTGTCAATTTTTATGAATGTTTGTATGTATGTATGTATATATGTATGTTTGTATGCATGTGTCAATTTTTATGTATGTATGTCTGTATGTATGCATGCATGTATGTATGTATATAAGTATGTATGTTTGTATGTGATTGAAATTTTATTTCATGTTTATGTATGCATGTATGTATGTAAGTATATACGTGTGTATGTATGTATGTAGTGAAAAATGTATTTTTTATGTATGTATGTACAGTATGTTTGTATGTATGTTCAAATGTCAGTAAAAATATGTTTGTCATTTTTATGTTTTATGAATGTTTGTATGTATGTATGTATATATGTATGTTTGTATGCATGTGTCAATTTTTATGTATGTATGTATGTATGTATGTTTGTATGCATGTTTGTATGTATGTAAGTGAATGTGTTATGTCTTTTTATGTCTTTTTATGTATGTATGTACAGTATGTTTGTATGTATGTTCAAATGTCAGTAAAAATATGTTTGTCATTTTTATGTATGTATGTATGTTTGTATGTGTAATTGTATGCATATATGTATGTATGTACGTATGTTTGTGAAAATATACATGTCTTTTTTATGTATGTATGTGCAGTATGTTTATATGTATGTTCACATTTTTGTATGTATGTATGTATGCATGTATTTATGTATATGAGTGTGTAAGTATATGTGATGTGTTTTTTTT
>CM022482.1:24680929-24697122 GCA_011952105.1 Coreoperca whiteheadi | reverse complement strand
CTGTATTAATGTGTCCATTAACTCGTCATGTACGCATCCCAACTTCCACCATCCTCCACTTCAACTAATAAAATCTATAAATTAAATACTATATATTTAAATCCTTCAGCCTGTGGTTTGTGCTATAATTTAAAATGCTGGTCGGCAGAGTCAGTGCCTATGTACTGTTATATTCTTCATACTCACGACAGACAGTGTTCACATGTGAAAGGTGTTCCCTCCTATTCCTGTATACTGCTCTGAAGGAATTTCAAAGTACAGCAGGACACTTCAACAACACAAAGATACACAAAAACGCAGTCTCGCGCGCGAAGTGGGTGTCAACAGAGACATGCTGTCTTCAACCAATGAGGGCGGGGCTACAGCGGACAGAAGCAGAGGCTGGACTGGAAGATGACGGGTGCGACGATGTGAAGGTGGTCAGTTGTTCTCGAACAGAGACAGCAGGTCATCGCTGCTGTTGTTGGGAAGGTCGGGCGGACCCAGGTAGGACAGCAGCTCGTCCGGGTTGGTCAGCTCAGGAAGGAGCTTAACGACAGAGAGAATGAAGGAGAAATTCATTTAAAACCCCAGATTTACCGTCTCAAAAGCCCGGGCACATAAAACGGTCATGTTAGAGGCAGATGTTTGAGGTCAGGGTGCGTGTTCATCGCATTTCTGTGAAGAATAAGACATTTACGAACCAACAAACTCCTCCTTACAGGGAAGTAGAAGATTAACTCTTGAGCGATCACATGACTTATAACATGTACAGTGGGGTACAAAAAAAGTATTTAGTCGGCCACCAACTGTGCAAGTTCTCCCACTTAAAAAGATGTAATTTTCATCAAAGGTGCACTTCAACTATGAGAGACAGAATGAGGAAAAAAATAATCCTGAAAATCACATTGTCTGATTTACTTGCAAATTATGGTGGAAAATAAGTATTTGGTCAATAACAAAAGTTCATCTCAATACTTTGCTATATACCCTTTGTTGGCAATGACAGAGGTCACATGTTTTCTCCAGGTCTCCACAAAGGTTTTTACACACTGTTGCTGGTAGTTTGGCCCGTTCCTCCATGCAGATCTCCTCTGGAGCAGCGATGTTTTGGGGCCGTTGCTGGGCAACACGGATGTTCCACTCCCTCCCAAAGACTTTCTATGGGGTTGAGATCTGGAGACTGGCTGGGCCACTCCAGGACCTTGAAATGCTTCTTACCAAACCACTCCTCCGTGGGCCGGGCGGTGTGTTTGGGATCATTGTCATGCTGAAAGACCCAGCCACGTTTCATCTTCAATGCCCTCGCTGATGGAAGGAGGTTTTGACTCAAATCTCACGGCCCCACTCATTCTTTCCTTTACACGGATCAGTGGTCCTGGTCCCTTTGCAGAAAAACAGCCCCAAAGCACGATGCGGCGCAGTGTGTTACTGATGGTAGCCTTTGTTACTTTGGTCCCAGCTCTCTGCAGGTCAGTCACTAGGTCCACCCGCGTGGTTCTGGGATTGATGCTCACCCTTCTTGTGATCATTTTGACCCCACGGGGTGAGATCTTGGGTGGAGCCCCAGATCGAGGGAGGTTATCAGTGGTCTTGTAGGTCTTCCAGTTTCTAATAATTGCTCCCACAGTTGATTTCTTCGCACCGAGCTGCTTCCCTATTGCAGACTCAGTCTTCCCAGCCTGGTGCAGGTCTAGAGTTTAGTTTCTGGTGTCCTTTGACGGCTCTTTGGTCTTGGCCATAGTGGAGTTTGGAGTCTGACTGTGTGAGGTTGTGGACAGGTGTCTTTCATACTGACAACGAGTTCAAACAGGTGCCATTAATACAGGTAACGAGTGGAGGACAGAGGACCCTCTTAAAGAAGAAGTTACAGGTCTGTGAGAGCCAGAAATCTTGCTTTTTTGTAGGTGACCAAATACTTATTTTCCACCATAATTTGCAGATAAATTCTTTAAAAGTCAGACAATGTGATTTTCTGGATTTTTTTTTTCCTCATTCTGTCTCTCATAATTGAAGTGCACCTTTGATGAAAAATACAGGCCTCTCATCTTTTTAAGTGGGAGAACGTGCACAACTGGTGGCTGACTAAATACTTTTTTTTGCCCCACTGTACGCTCAGTGCAGAACAGCCAATCAGAGACAAGGATTTACCCCACACCTGCCCTATTGTTCATTCTTTAAAAAAAACAAAACAACAAACTTCAGTTTATACTCACTGGTGTGTAATTCTGCTAAAACATGTTATTTTAAATCTTTTAATGAACAATAATCTAATATATTATAATTAAAAATGCAGAATAGGGATGAAATTAAAAAGGAAATGAAAAAAGAAAAGAAAGTGAAAGAAATTCAGCTGCTGGTAAACGAGGTGCATTACATTGACGAGTGCAGACAATGAAGATGGATGGAAAGTCAATGCAAAAACCCAACCAAAACTAACCTATTGTGGTTTCTAAATGTGTGTTCTGCTAACATTCACGGCCAGTGTGGTATTTTGTACAATCACGCAGCATCGCCTCTGAAATAACGTACAGGAATAGTCCGACACTTTGGTATAAAGTGAATCATCGTATTTCTCACTCACTGGACCCAGGAGGAAGCAGCAAGCCCTGTCCAAAGGTACTTCACCTTCCAACCCCTCGAAAGTCGACATGGAGGATTATGTGCCTGGCTGTTTCTTGGCGTGGAGCAGTTGCCAGGCAACCAGTCAAGAAACAGTCTGCTACATAACACCGTATAAAAAGAGCGAAGTGTCATTTTTACACTTTGTACAGATTAAAACAAACGAGATATGATGTGTTGATTGCAGAGCTTTAGATGTGCAGCCAGGCGTTTCTTTTCTTTAAAAACAGGCTAGCGGTTTCCCCCCGTTTCAAGTCTTTACGCTAAGCTAAGCTATCCCGCTGCTTTACAGTAAGGACCTGAGAGCGGTATCTTTCTTCTCATCCAACTCTCAGCCGGAAAGCAAATAAGCGTATTTCTCAAAAATGACAAAACATGCCTTTGGGGGACATCTGGAGTCCCCTTAGAAATGTAAGAGCATTTTTAATATTGTGAGAAGTTTGATAATTAGCTTTTATTCTTGAGCTTGTCACCAGCAGTGTTACTTTTATTTTAAGTTCCCTTTGAGCAGTTTGATAAAAGTGGGACTTACAAACACAGACGTTAAGCTGAATTCAAGTCCTGTAAAGGTTACGTGTCCTTTTACGTAACTGAACACGTGATCATCAGGTTTTACACTCACATCTAGTGCATGATCGGCTCCCTCTCCTCCAGGCGCTCCCGGGCCTCCCAGACCGAAGGAGCCCTCGCTCTGCAGCCGGGAATTCTGGGTAGTGACGTTCCGCTGCGGCAGTGGACTGCCGGCGTCCCCGAGACTCGGATTGCCATGAACGCCTGAATTGTGCTGCTGGAGGATGTTGTGGGCGTGTTCGAGTCGCCCAGAATGAGGCGTCTGACGGCGAGAGGCACACAGGCGGAGAGGAGAAGCTTTCATTTACGGGAATACATAATGACAGTTGTATCACAGCGGGCAAACACGTGGCACGAGGTGCCGTCCTTGTGGTCTTTTCTTAAGAGGCAGAGGCACCAGAAGCGTGTGACAGTAGAGGACGGACGGACACTTCAATCTTTCTCTAAAAACCTTCAGCAGACAGCCAAGCAGCTGCATGCGACAGGCGCTATGTGGTTCAGCGGCGAGGTATGTGAGCGAATATATTCTCAGTCAATGCGCTCTACTTAAAGGCTCTTAACTGAACTCGCAAGCCAGCAGGAAGAGACAGTCAGTGGTGCATAACGGCAGCCCTTTGCAACCAGATAGTTCCAGGTACTGACAAATATATATAGTTTCATTTTAAAAAAGGCTCAGTAACATCCTAAAACAGCTGCTCACTCTAGTTGGCTGAAATACTGCATTTGTTGTGGACTATTTTCGTCGGCGGATTAATCCACATAGAGAGGAGAAGTCCCTCCCCTTACGGTGTCCCTCGTGGGACCTTATTTCAGAAGAAATATGTACGGTAGTCAACGGAGAGAGACAAATACGTTTTTGATCCCGTTTGAATTACATGTGACGTTTGTCAGTGGAAAAAAATGATAATTCAGCGAGTCGAGAAAGTTGCAGTTTGTCGTAAGTTTGTTTTGGTGCAATTTAGTTTTGTGTGACACCGCTCACACAATACACGTCACCAACGCAACACGGCCGTCCCTCGTAGCATTAGCTCACCTGAGGGGTTTAATCCAGCGACCCCTGGTCCTTTTATCAGCCGGGAAGCGAGCGGGGCCCGCTGCTCGCGTGACTGAACCCGGTACTTTATACGTCCATGTGCGAAACACACGGGCAGCGTAGCTTCAGCGGCTCGTGGAGAGAGGAAGTCATGACGCCACTTGTGCGACTTTCAGGTGTGTAGTCCTTCTAATTACGTGTTTTCACAGTCTTATAGTTCAACCGTTTTACGACAAACTGCGACTTTCTTGACTTATCTTTTTCCTCTATTGACAAAACAAATGCGCGATTCCCGGCACAATTCAAACGGGATAAAAAAATGTATTTGTCTCTCGCCGTTGACTACAGGACATTATACAGGAAGGAGATCCATCAGGCTGTGATACTCACAGGACCTGTTAGCAGATTCATTCACGGTTGGTTTCATGGGATTCGTTGACAAGAGGACAAATATAGAATATCGCCAGACATATCCTTTAGTATTAACTCTACTGGTTGAAAAACAATCAGATCGAAGAGGCCATTTTAACTACATCGCATTCAGGAAATGTGTGCCTCAGATTGAGTTGCATAACAGATACCTCTAACTCTGGGTCTGCATGTGAAGCAAGCTCACAAAGCAGCGCCTTCTGTCCGCGCTCTATTCATACTCTGGCTGTCACTGGTGCCTACTCAACCATTAAGTAAAATGTCCTGCGCGAGCCGAGCAGAGAAGACACTGAGCCTGATGTCCTCGTCACTGTGGCCAGAGGCGACGGCAAGAAAAGGACAGGAATATTATGCTCCTGTGGGTTTGCTCATACATGTGTTATGTACTTTAAAATAGGTGTACAACCTGCTCGGACTGGTAGGGGAGTGGAGGCGGCGGTCCTGACGAGGCGTACTCCCCGAGCGTCGGGGTGCCAGGAGTGTTGGGGAACTCTGTAAATCCTGTTTGGCTGGAGAATCCCTGGCTCCCTACGACACCAAACAAAGCAAATATTACTTCCAGTCAGCAAACAGAAACAGGTCAGTGTAGACTTTTGTTTTCTCTTGCATAATAGTGATCAGGTGCAGCATGGAGAGAAAGTGCTTCCAGCTGTGGAGTATAAGAGGACATATAGGACACTGAGATTGTACTCACTGGTCTTTGCTCTGCTGCTTGAAATATTGTTCTGCGTCACCTCCCATCTAAGAGCAGATGATCTGATTTTGATCTTTATAATCATTATAACTGTGTTTTACTATATTGTCATTCATTATCCACTTCTGGGTGCCCACAGGAGGAGTTATAGTTGTTGACAGATGCATAAAAGTGTTACAGTGGCCTGGAAACAGACGTGAACAAACCCCACAGCCGTCATCAGCTATTTGATTCAAATATTGCTAAAACCTCGGAGTCCCACGCACTGAAAACTGGTGAGGAGAGCACGGAAGAAAAACACAAACAAGGTGAAATAACCAAAACTGTTCGTGTTGCTCGGTCAGACGCTGACTGAGAAAATACTGTTTCAGGGGTTTGAAATGTCTAAACACGTCTATAGAAACATTGGACCTCGTGCAAGAACAACTCCTACAAACAGATTTGTTCCCAAGTTGCACGTGCAAGTGATTTAAGAGAATTTGTTACATTCGGCAAACAATTGAAGGAACTTTCTCTTCGGTACCAACAAAATTTGTACGAGTCACGTACAGATAATCTGTCCACAACAGAAAAAAACGTGTTGGACTTATAATGCCACTTAAAACGCTACCAAAATCTATTTTAACAATTTTTCCAAATTGTATTTTGCCCTGACAACGTCCACAGCGAACACCCTCCTCACAAACCTGCGGCATTAATGTTGCACTCACAGGTTTGTACAGTTAGGAGAGTTTGGTGAATCTGATTTGAAACAAGCCTCACAAATAAAAATAAAAAAGTAATACAGATTTAGAATAGGAATATGTTCTTGCATGAGACCCAATATACATTTTAATGACCATGCTGCATCTTTTTTGAACGCACACTGCAATCAAGCGGCGATATTACTCGTAGACCACCTCGTAGCTGAAGTTTGTGTGTGTGCATTCCCAACACCAACCCATAGAGCCCTGACACGGTTTCCCCCCTCAGTCTTGAATCTACCTGGCCTGTTGTAGTCGGGGGTGTTCCTGCCTCCTGCCGTCAGACTCTGGTAGGGGGACGACGCCGGGCCCAGAGCGGCGATCATTTCCATCACGTTAGGCAGGACCATGTGACTCGGGCTGACTGTTCGGCAGCGTTTCAGGACCGGACCATCGGGCTCCTCCTTTATGTGCAGGTCTGGTTTGACGGGGACCGGCCTCCAACCACACACTGGGTCTATGGTGATCTCCTCATAGTCCGAGCTGAGGAAGGAAGAGCTGGATTAGTTTTTATCATATAAAAAAAAAAGAAAGAAAAGTTACCTGACAAACATACAAATTATTGTATTTACATGAAATTCACATATAAAAAACACTTACTTCTGGATGTAGACAAGAATCCCAAGCATGTACTGGTCCACCTCCAGCCCTTCTAGCAAAGCAGTTTTACTGCAAACGACGGGAACAAAGTGCTGGTTACATTTGATGCCGAGAACACTTGAACGTAAAACAGGTGCAATGAGACCTTGATACAGTACGTACTTGCACACCGGACATCTCCAGGTCCCTCTTTCACAATTAAGCTGCAAATAGGACTCCAGGTCGAAACACTGCGAAACAAAGAGCTCAGTATGAGGGAATTCATTTGCAGGTACAGGTGTATAAGTGCGTGCATACGTGCATGTGTGTGCGTTTGTGTGAGAGACGCCACCTGTATGTGTCTGCAGTCGTGACCTCTGGCTGGCAGCTGGATTCGTCTGAATGTGATCGGGCATTTGAGGGAAACTTTGATTGCCGTCTGCTCAACGCCGTCCTCTCCGTTCAGACCAGGGGTCCCGGGGATGGTGCCGCTACTGAAATTTCTCTTTACTGAAATAAAGAGACGACGAGGAGGAACCACAGTTACTCTGCTGCGTAAGAAAACGTAACTCTGTTGCTCAGAACAACTCTGAGCGTCAGACCAGCTGGGTCTTTACAATGTCACATTAGTGGTGGAAGCCACTGGTTTCCAAACCTTGTTAGACGACAGCACCCCTTCATATGATTTTTTATATCAATAAATTAAATTTGCTTTTCATTATTTTCAAAATTCTGTTTAAGTTTTAGGTGTACAGGGACAAAACAGGAAGGTCGCAGGTGGTTTAATGAGCCTGCTGTAAATAAAAGTAGCAACGCCACGATTTAAAAGCTAAGCTAACAAAAGCAGCTGATATTGTGCACCAAAATGCTGTCAAATTAAAGCGTAAATTAAAGCAACTCACTCTTCGTGATGCAGTGCTCGGCCGGCAGGAGTCTCTTCTTCATCAAACCCTGCAGGACGGACCTGACAGACGGCCGGTGGACCAACTGCAGCACAAACAGGTGGGACTGCGGACAGACGAAGGGGGGGGGGGGGCGTGTTTAAGAATGGGATGTGATCAGTCTCGGGACAGACATATAAATGTGTTGCACTGAGACAGGAAGGTGTCGTTTCAAGGCTACTCACACAACAGCAGGCTGTGACGGTGATCTGTACGGTGTTACGTCCCGGTTGACACACTTGCTTTAGGTACAAGGGCTTGTGGGAGGTTTTGTTGTCCCCTCTTTCAATGCACAAAGGAGTTGCATTGACACTTACCTGAAACAGAAAGAAAAAATAAATAAAAAGGGACAGAATTAAATGACAAGTACATTTCTTTTATGCTTTTTTGTAAAGCCTAGTTTTGGTGCTCTGTCACAGTACCATTAACAGCTGAATCCAAAACTGTGTTACAACACGAACTTTTAACACACTGCAGTAACTGATGTCACCAAACAGATGTGCCTGAAAAATTATGTGACTGAATAATTATCACAACATTAAAGTTCAATAGTCAAGTTATTCACTTTTCAAATTTCAACTGTTGGACATTTCCATTGTTTTTATCTCTGTGTGTTGGACGCCAGCACTTTAAGTCCTCATGATGCCAAAAAAAAAAAAGAAGAGAGGGCCAAAGAAATGCCCCAAAACAACCACAATTTACCCCTTTCAGAACGAGCGGCATCTCAAGGACCCCAACAATGACACGTAAAGAGAAGCTGATGCTGCTTACTTGCACAGAGGCAGGCCAGTTAGTGTTCATCTGCCGGTCCTCGTGGTGGTAACACTTAAACTGCAACTCCAGATCAGGCCTGCAGGGGGCGATGCAACACAAACCATCAGGGAGAGACTGGGTGGGGTTATCAAACATTCCTCACTTGATTTTCCTCATCTGGTGTTTTTCAAAATCGCTCAGGAAGAGAAACGGAGAAGAGGCGTGCGGCTCTGAATTCACACTGAAGCCACATTTAGAAAAAGGTTTCAGCTGAAGTCTGACCTCCGCAGAGCCGCTGCGCCTCCCCCCGTTTGACATGAAAGACAATTGTATGGAAATCACCAAATATTTATCCATTATTCACTGTTACTTTCCCACCGCCATGACTCAAGAGACAAGAAGACTAGTTTAGTCAAGTTTGAGCTGTTATTACCAGGTTCTATTTTTTACAGTATGTAGGTGGTTAATGAGTACATGTATTGTTAATGTGTTACATAAGTTCAATCCAAGCATCCCAGAGCAGTGCATTCAATGTAAAGAACGTAGAGGGACACTCTTTGTTCGTGGGAACGCCCGGTTATCAAAGATTTCTATAAGAAAGTGGCATTTTGTGATTCTAGTATTGTTGGCTACGGCCTTCTCGTTATTTTTACTTGATATATTTCCAACTGTATGTAAAAAGATGGTACATTTTTACGTTATCTGGACACAAAATATACAACTGCTTTGCTTTGGAAAACCCACTAAAACCATCTCTTAGTGGTTAAAAGGTCTTTTCAGGTTCGGTGTCTGTGCAAAAATGTACATTTTTCAGTCAAAGGAAAAGCTGACAACTTTGAAAAGGTGTTCGACATCCTGAATAAGATCCCACAGAGGAGTGCTCAACACAAGAAGTACAAAGCGAGGAGCTAAGGGATATTTGGTTCGTGGCAGTGATCGGACACTCAACCCACGGAAATAAAATCAACTGTCTTTTATTGTTCTAGTAATCAGTGCAAACGTCATCATAAAAATTTTTTTCATAAATACAAAAGAACCCTGGAGCAACACACACTAGAAAAAAAATAAAAACAAATAAGGAAACATTTTCCTTTATGACTACATGTTCATCTTGTTTTATTTGTGTGTGTGTGTGTTTTTTCTCTCTCTTCCTGTTTGACCATGTTTTGTGTGTCTGACAGAGTTACAGAACAGGATAAAAACAAAAGACGATGAGAGCGTGTTCTTGGAAAGCCCGGCTTCCTACCTCAACATGAGCGTTTTGTAGACGGAGTCTCTCAGCTGGAAGGCGTGGTTACTGACGGCCAGGTTGTGCTCCAGTCTGAACGGCTCCAACACGACGCCGTCTCGTACCGGGAAGGTCAGACGCAGGTCGTCACTCGGGTTACCTTGAATGGAAAGCAAGAGGTGGCTTTAAGGGCGTTTCCGCCACAGAGAACCCCCCCGGGGGGGCCGAGAACCTTTTGAGGATTCAGGAACTTTTCCTGCATGTTGACAGAAAGAAGCAGGAACTAAATTTTGTTCTGTCCTGTAAAAGTCCCTGCTCCAGAGGTAATACGTTTAATGGTTCAGTTCAACAATCAAGCCAAGAGTGCAGGACTGAATGTGGCTGATTGTTAAACTCAGACACAGTGTTTGCTACAACTTGTGTACGACTTAAGTCACAAAATAAGGAAGTACTGGGCGCCACTAGTTTTGCTATTAGGACGAGGGACGGACATCTGTTATTATTTATTAATGTAATGTTGTCGAGAGAGGGAGAGGCGTTCAAGAGAGCTACTGAGAGAGATACAAAGCTTTATTTACCAAGTGTATTATGGTAATGTAAAGCAGAAATAAATAATCAGCAAACACTCAGCAGATCATCTACTTTGGAGACAAGCGCCCGGAGGTTTCAGTCTCTTCTTCCACCTCTGCATTCAGATTTATTTAGCCGATTGAAGGACCCCTAACAATGCGAAGGCACTTTGCTACGTGTAATGACTCCTTTCATCCAGCCGCTCTGTTGTTACTTCCCCTGTCGCTCACATACGTGCATCTAAAAAGCTAATTAGAAATTCCGGGTATGCGTAAAGAAATCTTGACTTCTGCAGGAGAAATGTACCTGGGGAAATCCGGTTTCTGTCATTCTCTAACCCAATTACAGAAAAAGGTTTTCTGGTTTACATGCCGTTGGAGAAAACAGCCTGCAGGGGGAAGATTGCATGTAAGCGCGCTGACCTTTGTAGTTTATACTGTGCTTCCTGCAGTGAGTTTTGCCTCACCTGTAGGGGCCTGCTGGGTGATGATGTTGGGCTTGATGTCCGGTGGAAGGTAGGGGGGTTTTGTGTCCTGGCCTGGGGACGGGTAGGGAGGTATGGACGTCCCAGGGGTCATCGGAGGCGTGGGATTCCCTCCCATCGGTGAGCTGGGATATCCGGGCATCACTCCACCCCGACCTGGCTGAGAGACGAGGATGAGGACGACTGTTTAGAACTTCAAATTATCTCATTAAATGTTCCCCAAGAGAAGCCCATCATCATACAGAATATTTCTACTGTTGCGTTACTAGTGAATTGGACTGACTTACCCCATTCACTGCAGCCTGTGTGAAGGCATTGTATCCTCCTGCTCCTGCAGATGGCAGGCTGCCCTGACCATTGAACGGCTCTGACTGGAGAACACAGACAGGAAACACGACACTCAGCTAATGATCCATCTATCTGGACCCGAAACTGTTCAACAGCGGTGAAGAAATAAGATCCGTGTACCCCGAAGTCCTCTACAACTCTCATTACAAACACATATCAGATTAGATTTTTGTGTTTGAGTTTGTCACATTTTTCCAAATAGATTTTTTTGTTGTTGTTTTTTTTGTTAATAACATGACAGGAGCAGGAAAAATTAATCGATTATCATAATAGTTGACAGTTAATTTTCCGCTGATCAACTAACCGTTCCAGCTCTAAAAACTTCCCCTCTCACTATTAGATCAGTCAACTGAAATCTGTGTTATTTCTGTTTTGTTGCGATTTTAAGGGATCGTTACTGGACATCTTTGCTTACGTTATGCGTTTGTTAAAAAGAACAAATATTGCAAACATGAAACATCCAATAATCCGTCAGGCTCTAACTCGCACAGGAGAAGGAAGTGGAACCGATTACCTTATAATACTGCGGAGGGTTGGGCTGGCCGGCGCCAGGGGGGAACTGCGCTGGGTTGTGTGATCCAGAAGTGTACTGGCCCATGAGGGGCATCCGACTGGAGGGGTAAGAGGGTGAGGGGGCACACCGCTGCTGTGGACCAACCGGGTACTGCAGAGGCTGGTTAGGGTACCCTGACATCCCACCACTGTACTGCTGCACTGGAAAACCCTGAGGGGGGGACAGGAAGAGTTACTGAACTGTTTTGACATTTAAAAAGAGTTTATTGAGCAATACAAGAAGTGAACTAGAGGCCGAGCTGAAGGAACAGGTGAAATTACAGCGCAATCCGAAGATTGCACATCACACCTGTGTTACAACACCACAAAGCACTAGCACGAGTCACCTAATCCCTTTGTTGATGGATATATGTGGTTGCTAGGTGTCGCACCTCTAGTCTATATGATTCTCATTTCCTTCACATCTAAAACAACACGTTACTGGCTAAGATAACCGTGTGTATCAGATTGTTTAAGTGCATGGAATAATGAAATTACACATGACTTTTATTTGTTTTGATAGGCATTATATATCAGCATCAGCCGGTGAAAAACATATCTGTCGACCACTAAACTTAGTGAGGAAATACGCTGGAATAATAACTTCTTCAAAACAGGAAAAACACGCTTGCTTCAATAGAAGGGAAGTTAAATGAGACCTGACTGTACACAAGTAATTATTTTCATTATGGATTAATATGCCATTGTTTTCTTGATTAATTGCTTGTACATTTTTGTGTATAATTATATCATCATTACTGTCTATAAATGTCAGAAACTAGTGAAAAACATCTATCAGAGTTTCCCCAAACACCACGGAGACGCCTTCAAATGTTTTTTGCTTTGTCCCGACCAACAGTCCCGAAACTCAAAACATATTCAGTTTATAGTTATAGAAAAACTGAGAAAAGCAACAAATCCTCACACTTGAGAAGCTGGAAACGGCATAAAATTAACCAAAAAAAAAAAAGACAATTGAAATCGTTAATCGTAATTGTTTGTTTGACAATTAATCGTCCACTATAATTTCTTGTGATAGGGCTGCACGATATGGTTACCAAAAATAAATATCATACTGTGATTATTTTGACAGCATTAACGACAGCGGTTTTAGTCACGGGAAGTGAGTGGGAACGATCCTTTCTGCATCACAATTTTCATTTTCTCTGAAAAAAAAAAAACTATTAAAATCACGATGATGTGACATTTGTTGGGGTCCGTAGCAAACAGACATGTTTTCTTCCATCTGGACAACAAGATCAGCAGGCCGGGGCGTCTCTGCAGCGCTTCATTATAATGCTGCTTGACTCACATTTTGCCTTCATCAAAAACCTGCAGCTTCTGTGATGTGGAAGTTGCACTCGGCCATATTGCAATTTCGATAATATTTCGATTAATCGTGCAGCTCTAGTCAGAGCCCAGCTGGCACTTGACAGTTGACGTATATTTACATGTGATTTTTTATAAATACGAGGAGTGTGTTAGCTGTCTGCTTGAGGGGAAACCAGACCAGCGCAGGGGAATAATCTAACATTAAGATATAAAAAGTGTGTGAGCAAACACCCATTGGCGACTCCCCCTCACTGACCTCTGAATGAAAGGGCCGTTTGAGCCCTTGCTGTCCACCTGGATACCCTCCGTGCTGGGGCATCTTCTGAGTCTGGGCAGGGTGAGCAGGATACAGGCCTCCGGTGGAAGGTGGAGGTCCGGGCCTGGAAGAGACCATCCCTGGAGGGCCGCGGGGGCCCGAATGAGACAGGAACTGGGTGCTGTAAGAGGATGCTCCACCCATCTAGGAGGGAAAGGGAAGTACGACAGCAGGGGTAAAAACAAAGCTCGCTGGGGTATTTAACACGGTGTAGTTTGTCAGAGAAGGACAAGTTATAGAAATAGTGACTGTAAGAAAGGAGTCCAGACTCTGGGTTTATCAAACATCTCAGAACCTCTCGTTGCAAGCGAAAAGTAACTTTTAGCTAAGTTTAAATGCGATTTTTCAGAAAATAAGGACCACAGCTTGCCACGAATAAGAATACCCATTATTCATTGCATCTAATACTATATGTGTTTAAATATACTGAGGCATGCGTGACGAACATCTTAGATAAATTACTAAGGAAACCTCTAAATCATTTGGGAGCTGAGACTAAGTCTTGGGACTTTCATGCCTCACACTTCTTCTTTATTCTAAGAATTAGAGAACTATTAAGCCATTCTTAGATTTTTTGAGCCATTCAAGACCCAAATTCTACTCTGAGTGGCCCAAGTTGTGGCTGGGGAGGTAAACTGAAGACTACATGCACAGGAATACGGGTCTCATGATGTCTAACAAAATAATAAAAAGGTG
Organism: Coreoperca whiteheadi; assembly: GCA_011952105.1. Classification (NCBI taxonomy): domain Eukaryota; kingdom Metazoa; phylum Chordata; class Actinopteri; order Centrarchiformes; family Sinipercidae; genus Coreoperca; species Coreoperca whiteheadi. Next base: position 24,683,253 of record CM022482.1, on the reverse strand, counting down.
ATAGGTAATTGGTTTTTAGTCAAAAGAGATGAATGAAATGACTCTGGACCCTCTGCAGATCCGGGACATTTACCTGACCATAGTTCAGCTCCTGGTTCTGCTTCTCCTGTATTGCTGCAACAGTTGCCGTAGCCGTGGCAGTTGCTGTGGCAGCGGCAACGGCAGCGGCAGCAGCGTGAGTAAAGTCTGAGGGAGGACGAACGCCCAGACCGGCACCTCCACTGTTACCAGAGTAACTGCAGGGGAAGACGGGCAGATGAGTGGGCCGTGAACTGAGCGAACTGAGCGTATGAGTGTGTGGTCACGTCATGGACATGAGTCAGAGCAGTGGGTGAGAGCAGCCACGCTGACATATGTTGACGCCAAAGCCAGCAGAGATTGCATAAAGCAGAGTGCCACATACAAGTACACAACACTGTTCGATTATCAGAGTCATTTGGTTTTTAGATTTTCATTTTCTTTCATGATGAGAGCTAGAGCTGAAGATCTTTGGTCCCGTCGGGTTCGGTCTTAAATTTCACTTTACACGGGCTCGGGCGGTAAATGAGCAGTCAGGTGATGCGTTTCGATTAGCGCGAAAATGGATGCTGAGGAGGTGAAACGGTGGCTGGCGTCTGGCGATTACGTTTTGGGTGCACCGGCAAAGCGTGCCCACATTTGAACAATGTCGGGCCGGTCGGGCTTTTAAAAAGCTGCCGGTCAAAATGTGATTGTCGGGCTCAGGCCAAATTCTGTCGGGCTCGGTCCTTGTTGGGCCTAACTTTTAAGGCCAGATTGCAGCTCTAATGAGAGCATCAAGGCCCGGCATGAGCAGTAATGTTCTTTTCAAAAAACTGCTCAGTGTTTGAAAGGAACAAGAAACTGTGATTTGTGAATTTTTGGTTAAACAGGTGTCAATTTTGTCAGCTCTTAGAAATGATATTAAACAGCACCGTTGTGTGATGGAGTGAAATAAAAAGCTAGCTGCGTCATTCCCGGGCTTGCTGAACTGATTAGGTGTATATGTTTAGTCCGTCAGTGTTTGGCACAAACAAACTTTTGGTTTCTTGCTGTGGTGAAGCTGCTCTGTAGCGTTTTCAGTTCTAGTCATTAATCATCTCAATGCGACATACAGTTGATGGCTTGTGAGCCATGCTCGCGTGTTGCCACAGCGACCTACGCCACATGGCTTTGCCATTTTCTTGATTTAATTTAAATCTAATCACGACGCCCATTTCCTGGCGTCTGGACTTCAGTGAGAAAAGTCTGAATAAACTGGTGATTTTTAGCTGTTATTCAACGTTTTCCTGTAGCTTTCAAATGCTTGGCACAGTACATGCCGTGTGTATTTACATGCAGATATGGAGGAAATCAGGCTCCCTGTAACTTTAATACAGGATGAGTTACATTCATTTGCAGTCATACTGAAAGTGAAATTTAGCGTTGAGCCTGACTTCACTGCAGCTGACACTCGATGAACAGACAAGCGTGTACCTTGCGCCGTAGGCTGAGGCTGGGTTGTAAGCAGTACTGGGACGTCCGTACATGACCGGCTGGCCGTAGCCTTTAGAGACAGCGTCTCCATATGACTGCTGGCCCATGAACTGGGAGCCCATGCCGGCACCCATGCCAGGGCTGCCACCAGGCATCATGTGACCGCCAGAGCTCTCACCCGGACCCATGGGTGCACCGAACACCTGCATGGGAAAACAGGGAGCGGTGTCATCACATCACAGTGAACTGTCATGTGAACCCTAAGGGGTGAATGAGTGAAATGAAGTCAATCAGGGAGAGGGTGGTGGGAGAGAAACAGAAGGCAACACTTCACAGGCAGAGTCACACTGAAAGTTACACGGGAAGCAGAAAGTAGAGAGATGACTTCACTGTTTTATGACACCCAGAACTATAAAATTAAATGAATTACGCACGTCCTGTGGTTTTTCTCAGCAAGACTGACAGACTGATCCAGATACAGTTACACTAAAAACATTTTATTCTAAATGACACTAGCTGATTACAATCTTGCACTTACAGTGGTGTTTTTGTGCTTTATGTTACGAGTCCATAACTTCCTAGGACGTTTCCTGGAAAAACACTGATGTAATTCGGTACTACTTCTATTTATTCAGCACTTTTCAACCAGGATTGATAAGGCTTTTGCCTTATCAATCCTGACAAATTAAAATAATACAGAAATGAAATGGAATAAAATACCCATTATTAAAATAATATAATATATATAGTTTCATTTTAAAAAAGGCTCAGTAACATCCTAAAACAGCTGCTCACTCTAGTTGGCTGAAATACTGCATTTGTTGTGGACTATTTTCGTCGGCGGATTAATC
>CM022482.1:24669447-24680904 GCA_011952105.1 Coreoperca whiteheadi | reverse complement strand
GAGAAGTGCAAGCCTCAGAGCACGCAGTCAGGGGGTAATGGATAAAAAGGAAAATAGGAAAAGGTCCTTGAAAGAAACTCTCCATTTAAACCCAAGTAAAGATTAATTTAAGGCTGCAAATAATGATTAGTTTCATTATCAAATAATCTGCAGGTCGTTTGGTCTATTAGATGTCAGACAATTAGTGAAAAGTGCCCATTTTAATTTCCCCTTGGATGCAAATTTGTGATTTTGGGCTATATAAATATAACTGACTTGAATTAATTGAAAATAAATTGTTTTCACACACACAGTTTGGAGATATGGCTTGTTGATATTTGAAGCTTGCTGGTATTTCAAATCAAATGTTCTGTGTTTGATATTTCCAAACCTCCCAGAACGTGCACGCATGCTTTCCCCTGCTGGGAACGCTTTGCTGCTCTCCGATATCCTGAAGAAGATCCATCCCAGCATAACAAAAGATGATACACGTGCTATACTACACTTAAGTGAGTAAGTGGGCCCAAATATGCATCAATCTGAGAGGTTTTGGGAGCCCATTTAATGAGTTAGAAGTGATCCAAAGAGCCAACTGAGGAGTAAAAATGTTTGTTCTACAACTGAAGAATGAGACACATTTATCAAACAGCTCCCTCCTACTTACAGCGAAGTGTAGGAGTGACCTTTAAGACACAAACAGCCACGTGGATTCATCCTACATCTGCTCCATTGATAACTCTGTTCCTTCTCCAAATAACTTCCTCGAGTATAAACTGGTATAATATGGTTTCAATTTACTTTTACTTGTATGGACTCGTAAATATCTTCTGGAACAAATTAACTAAACGAACGTAAATAAAACAAAACTGAGGCGTGGAGGAGGTTCTGCTGGCGATGGAGGATAAAGGGCCCTTCTCTCCACCATCCACCAGTGCAGAAAGGACGCAAAGAGATTGTTAAGAAGAGTAATGCTGTTCTCTTTGTCGCTGGCATCGCTGAGACACGTGAGAAAGGTGGTTTACAAGCATGCAGCAGCAGGTGAGCTGTAAACTACCCTAATCTGAATTACGGATATGTTGCTCTATTCTGCACAGTCTGACTGTGTCAGAAGGTGTGTGCTCGCCTCGGTCTCCACACAGCCAGACGGCCACAGCTCTTTAACAGAGGCGTAAAACATATTGAAGTCATAAGAGAACTGATAAATGCTTCACTTGAACCTGCACTAACTAATTATTTCTGGCCACTTGTTTTCAGCGGAAAGACGCTGTAAACGCAACGTTGACATATCACCTTGTTAGCAAACAGCGGCTTATTTACACATCCAGTAATAACGCAGCCTTATCGTTCATTAGCCGTCGTGTTTGTGTCACCCGATGGATGTCAGTCCAGGGTTCTCTAACTTGTAGCTCTGTTTCTGGTCTCTACTAACACCTATGGCTTTAATCAGTCTCAAACCCTGAGCCCACAGAACAGTGCCCGCGAGCAGAGAAGCATCAGCCACTGTCTATTTCCATCCACGCGTCCAAAGTCTCAAAAGTCAACCCGACGAGCGAGCGTTGAGCAGCTGTGAGCGTGTGGGGAGGGTCGAGTGAGCGCTCGTCACAGCTCGCGGGACCGCATCTGTGCACGTGGAGCAGAAATGCTCCCTCGCGAGGGCGCTACTCGCTCGCGGATACGGCACGTGTCATGTGCGCAGGTTTTGAGACTACTGGATTTTTTGGGCTACAAGGCGCATTTAAAGTCATTTAATTTTCTCAAAAATCAACAGTGCGCCTTTAATATTTATTCTGGCTGTGTTTACTAACCTCAAACTGATTTTATGTGGTACACATTACGACTACCGTAGTCAGGAGCATCGCAGAGTAATACGTAGGCCTACTGTGTTTCAACATACCGGTAATAATGTGGCGTGCGTGTATAAGGATCCCAAAATGCCACCTGTTAGGAGACATGCTAGTGAAGCAAACTAATTCGGTGCTTGCCATCATTCCGGGTGGATTAACCAGAGAACTCCAACCACTAGATATTGGTTTAACAGGTCGTTCAAAGTTAAAGTGCGAGCTGCATGGGAGCGTTGGATGACCGAAGGCGAACACGCATACACAAAGACAGGGAGGCAACGCCGGGCGAGTTACGCCACTATCTGCCAATGGATCGTGGATGCCTGGGCTGAGGTATCAGTCTCAAGTGTCGTCCGAGCTTTCACGAAGGCCGGAATCGTCACTGAACAGCCAGCGACGAGACCGACTCGGATAATGACGAGAGGGATCCGGGCATGCTTGATGCCGAAATCGCCCAACTGTTAAACTCAAGACACTGAACATGAAGAATTTGAAGGATTTGTGGACGGGGAAGGAACTGTACAAAACTGTATTGTTTTGTATTTTGTTGTTGTGTTACAACTGAACAACGTTGAGAGTTATTGTGAATTAGTTGAATAAAGTTCGACCTATCTGACACACGTTTTGTTTCGCGTATTGCGCCTTAAAATCAGATGCGCCTTGTGTGAGAAAAGTGACAGTTATTGACATGTTAATTGATACTGCGCCTTATAATCCGGTGCACCTTATAGCCCGAAAAATAGGGTAATTAAAAGCCATAAATATGTGGCTCTTTAGCTGCTAAACGCTCCTCTATGTTCACCAGCTGCTCTCTGACTGAGTCGGTCTGCTGTTTGCTGCCGAGCAGGTCGTGCGCAGTGGCTTTTTACAGCTTCTTCTCCGAAAACAACGCTATGAGAGCAGTGAGAGGGAACCAGAACAGTGAAGTTGTCGGCCGGACAGATAAACAATGACGCATTTTCACATTGTCATTTGAAAAATATTGCTTACAACAGCTGTAGGTCAAAAGAAATACAATAGAGTTTAACTAATAATTTCAGGTCCAAAACTGTACTTTTACCGTAGCAGTCTGATAAATATGGGCCTTGATTTTGTACATGAATGATAAATAAATACAAGCTTTTTTGTTTGCTTTTATGTTGTAACTGGTTTTGTATCATTACAGAACACAAAACAGGAGGAGAGGAAAAAAAATGTCCCCGGGTACTGAGACTTGTGTTACCTGGCTGTGTGTGGGATTGGTCACGCCCCACACTGTGGTTACTACGGAGAGAGATCCTGGGTGCTGATTGGTGCCTGGTTGCCAGGAGACTGGGTCATTTAGGAAGGGGCCGTCACTGCTGCAGGAGGATAAGAAGCCGAGTTACGGGAATGGTTAGGAAGGTTCAGAGCATTCATCCAGACATCAATAATAATAATAGTCACAGTATCAGAGACAATGTTTTATTATTTACTCATTTAAACCAAAAGCATGTTTAACATCTAATTAGAGCTTATGAGTACAGCAGCAGCACAGACACAGTATTGAGGGGAAAAGAAGGCCAATACATCATTTGCACCTCGGTGAGCTAACGATTAACCTGAGCATGTTTTATTCATCTGACGGTTGAGGTTACACCTCTGCTTCCTCCTTGCAAACCTTTTACAAAGCAGGAAACTACCACAACAGCTTTACTGTCACACCGCATCTGCACACATTTGCAGGGTTAATAAAGTTGACATTTTTACCCCCCTAACAGATGTGTGTTTTTTTTTTTTTATATTTTACCGTCCATTTTTCACAATTTCGGGGGGGGGGAAAGAATCATGAGCTATACAAGATCGAGTTGAGCTACTGGTTGGTTCTTTCTCTCCTTTTTTACAATCAGCCACATTTTCTGGGGCTGCTTGTCGTGTCAGTGAGCTGGCAACACGTCTCCCGCTTTCATGGCTTTCTGGAGAGAAATAGAGCAGTCAACAGGCTTTGTGGCTGCACTCAATTAAAGAGTGTTTTGGCTTGAGTAAACGTAATCAAGATGCTTCCAAAAAGGCTGAACACTCACCAGCCGATTGCCTTAACAGTGTGTAATTAAGGATTTGAAGCTGACTGAACCCGGTTTGATGGAATTCATTCCTTTACAACAATCTGCAGGGGAACCATCCATTTTCTCCCCCCCCCCCTCTCGTACCTTTACAACTACAGGTTTAGCAGCGGCACCACCCATGCCTGCAGTTTAATTCATTTCTTTTTTGTAACACAGGCTGTTAGTTTTCTTCTCTGCTCTGGCAGGAGAAGCAACCTGACCCAACTCTGAACCGTCTTTAAGTGTCTCACATCCTAGCTGTGTAATCATATACAGCAGTTTCATCTCACGTGTCATATTAAAAACAGTATTCCACTCATGGTTCTAACGATGTTGCTCGCGATTAAGAACTTGGCCTCCTTCACGTGAATGTGCCAAAAGCTGGCTTGGAAACCAGTTGATAACCAGTTATCCAGTATCACCAATAAGCGCGTTTCCATCCACCTGTTTGTAATGTGCATTTTGAAATTTCACATTAAAGAAAAACCCTGAGTGGAAACGTTTTTTCTCTCGTTGTGTCCTCTTCTTCTTCTGCAATGGTTTAATGGCACCTGACTGGAGAATTAGCGGTTTATTTGATGAACCAGCTGCTAAAGCCGTGGCAGACACGGCATCGATTGAGCTCGATTTTAGCACCAGATTGGTTGTCGTCCGATGTGCGTGGAGGATCAAGGAGTTGGATCGCGGCGCTCAGATGGGTCAAAATGTTGGTCGTCTGTCTGCAGTTTGAGCAGTTCAACAGACCGACTTCCCTCGTGGCTGCTGTCTAGAGATCCGTTTGAAACTGTAGTGAGCTAGTTTAAATCTCGCTGCAGTACTTTTAAGGCTTAAATGATCTCGCTCCTCACTACATATCCGACCGATTGACCTGGTATGAGCCCTCTCGGCCCCTGAGATCCACAGATCGGGCCCTGCTGGTTCCTCCCGCATCACGTTAGAGACAACGGGGGATCGGGCCTTCGCCATCAGAGCCCGACACTATGGCGCTCTCTGCCTACTGAAATCAGACACACCGAGTCTCCAGCCTCATTTAAAACTTTCATTCCCGTTTTCATTTCCTCTTTGCTCGTGTTCTTTGACAATATTCTCATTTTAACCACCTTGTATGGTTCATTTTCCACTCTTTTGTAAAGCACTTTTTAACATTGTTGAGAAAAGTGCTATTTAAATAAAGTTTATTATATAGTATTTTACATGTTGTGGCTAAAACTGTCCTGAACTCTGCGGCAGAACACACAGACCTTAATGTCAGCATCTTCCAGCCATCTGCAGCTCCGTATTATTCTTTTTCTTCTCACTTTCTATTTATTGAAGTATCGCACAAAGTCACGCTGCCTCTCTCTCTTTTTGCCAACATCGTTGAAGACGCTGTTGTCTTGTTAGAATAAACTTTATGCGAACTGTCACTGGACAAAAGCGCGCGTGGGTTCGGTGCTTACATTTGGTGAGAGCTTCATGTCGTGGCCGGCCAACTGATCCATACAGCGTGAGCGTAAAAGCTGCAGGTTCTGGCCGGGCAGAAAGGCCGATTAAAAACGTGTAGTGTACAAGATCAATAAAAACGCACAGCGTAAAATTCGCATAACAGTAGTGGATGGAAAATGCACATTTAATTGCATTTCTTTTGCAGGTTTTCTGGAAATTCAGTTAAAATTTGCATTACATTTGGATGGAAACTTGAAGCTTAGGCTCAGTGGAGCCACGTAATGCAAAGAGAGCCTGACTTATGATACAGGCCCCTGGGGTCCACAACAAACCATCACAAACACACACACACACACACACCACTGGGCAGAGCAGGTGAGGAGTCACACCTGAGGTTGATTTCACTACAGTGTCTGTACCTTTGTGGCGTGGGAGGCAGGGAGGGTTTCATAGAGTTGAGGGGGTTCATCGGATGAACGGGGGGATCATCAGAGAGCCCCCACTGTCCTCAAGAGGCAGCCCTAAGAGGGATGAAGACACACGTAGAAAGACGGTTACTCGGAGCTCATTTGCTGCACAGCAACAATTTATCATCACTATAGCCCACACTGTGTGCACAAAGACACAGCGCCCTCCCACTCAGAGCCACTCACTTTAATCTGTGTGTGTGTGTGTGTGGACTGAGCACATCAAAACGTTAGCCTATCACTGACTGCTGTAGCTCTGATACCTCTCAAAAGGAGGGGGAGGGGAGCTGAAAGCTAAATTTAGCTTTGCTGATTTCAAAAGGAATTTAAGAGAACAGAGATGTGAAGAGGCAGACTCTTCTCTCAGCAGCACACCGACGTACAACCAGTCGCTCGCTAACACAACACTCGTTCGCTGCTCAGAGGAAGCATCTTGTTCTTCCATTTCGTTCATTAAAAGTGACACCGCTCCATCTTTATCTGCCACTTTCCCTCCTTTAATACCAGATGTTGTTTGCACTGTTTTCTGCACATCCTACCTCCCACTAATGATTTTCTTTATCTTGACGGTTTGCCAACTGACGTGCAAATTTTCCAAGATCAGAGCCTTGAACATCCTCTCCCCCTCATTTCTTCTGTTTGGTTTCCTTTTTGCACTTCTGCAGATTTGGGTCAGACACCCCACATCTTGTGTAGAAGGAAGGGGAGGGTGGAGGGGCTTTGCTCATGTCACATGACCGCTATACCTGATTTCCCTCCTCCAGAGAGCAGCTCGTAACTTCCATCACAGCTCAGCCGCTAAACCACGCAAAAGGTGGGGGGGGACATGCAAGATGTCTGTCTCCATCAGCTGTTGAAACGGAACCCGAGCAGCAGAGACTGTACCTGCAGTGAGACACGCTGTTCTGTCACACTCCCTTTGACCTCAACTTCCTGACCTTTTCTTTACCCGCAACTCCTCGTCTTCATCCGACCGCTCGCTTTCTCTTCTTCTCTTCTCCTCTTCCTGTTACCTCTCGGCTGCTGCCATCGCACCGACCGCAAAAAACACTGGAGGCGCTCAGTCCACCCTCAGCTGACCCTCAGCTTTCAGCTACTGCCACGCCGTTTAGCTTGGACTGGGGTCAGCTTTTTGTGCAAAAGCAGATGTTTCTCAAGATGGTTTGATGACACAAATTGCTTTCTAATCCCGATTTTCAAATAATACTAAGGCTGCAACTAACGATTATTCTGACTATCGTGTAAAGCGATGATTATTTTATAAATTAATCGATTAATTGTGTGGTCCATAAACCATTAAAAATGCCTTGTTTTGCGTGACGAAACCCAAAATAAAATCAATTATATCGATCAACTATAATGGAAGACAAAGAGAACAGCAAACTCTCACATTTGAGAACCTGGAACCAGCAAATATCTGGCAAAAATGTCAAATGATTAATTGCGTATTTAAATAAATAGTTCTGCTAATCAATTAATTGACTAATCGTTGCAGCTCTAAATAATACCATGAAACAATTATTTGCAGTTTGTGTGTACCAACTGAGGATGCAGTCAGAATACTGATCTATGCATTAAGGATGCAACTAGTGATTATTTTCATTATTGATTAATCTGCCAGTTGTTTTCTTGATTCTATGAGAATGTTCCGTGTCATTTTCTAAGAGTCGAAGTCTTTAAATTTCTTGTTTTGTCCGACCAACAAGCCCAAAACCCAAAGATACTCAATTTACAATAATATAACAAAGAGAAAAGCAGCAAATCCTCACATTTGAGAAGCTCGAACCATGACACGCTTTTACATTAAAATGGACTTAAATGATTTTCAAAATAGTTTGACAGTTAATTTCAACAATATTAATGAATCGGGTTCAAGACAAATGTCCAAAATTCACTGGGTCCAACTGCTCAAATATGAGTATTAGCTCATGTTCTTTGTTTTCACCGACAGTAAATTGTAAACCTTTGGGGTTTCCACTCTTGGTCGGTCAAAACAAACAATTGGACGATGTCACTTTGAGCCCTGGGAAATTATGAGGGGCATTTTTAACTATTGTCCGACTAAACAATAATCAAGAGGAGCGCCTTGGCAGCCGGACGGTTACAGCGCATGCCATATAACCACAATGTTGCCAGATCCACTCCAGCTGGCGACATTTGTTGCAGCTGTCATTCCCCCCCCATTTTACAGATTTCTTAATTTTCGTTTCTTTGTCAGTGCCCTGATAAAGCTCACTAGCTCTGCTACAAGTTACATTCATTCAGTCAGGGCAGGCCACCAGAGCAATCCCTGGTGCATGATGTAGTTTTAGTATTATCTCAATGAGTTACGGGAGAAAAGAGAGCAATGGTGTCATATTGGTATCAACAGATAGGTTTAGGTATTGGAATCGTATCGGCAGAATTAAAAGTCGGACAGGTGCATCCTTATTCTATTTAGACAAAGTTCTTGTATGGCTAATATATATATATATATATATATATAGAAGAGCACCATGATGAATGGATTGCAGTGAAAATATTGTCTGAGTGATGTAGTTATTTGCTAGTAGCTACTCCTGTTTTATGATATTTTTCTCTGACTAGTCAATTTTAAAAGACGTTCTTAAGGCACATTTACAATATCTAGAAATATTAACAACAAGTTAAATATGGTTACATTTTGATCAATGCCAACTTGCTCTGGTCTCTTGCCTGTGTTTTTATTGAATAAATCTCCCAGTCGTGTGCCAAGTCCAGGCCCGGCAGACCCCTGTGTAGCTTAAAGTATCTGCACTGGAAAGGATCAGATTAAAGTCTTTTAGCAGTCATTCAAATGTTTGTCAAATGAGGTTCAGATGTCCTCTGTACATAAACTTCAGCAGATTTTCATGAATCTTCCTTTTGGACGGTGTAAAATCTGCACGTTAAACTCCTGCTCTTAAGCCCTAATGTACATACTCCAACTTATTTCGTGTAATCCTGTATCCCCTAGATTGCTTGTAACACCAGTTCACGCCCCATATACTAAATCCCATGTTTGAGAGTAAAGGAGACTCAAAACGGCAGGGCAGTCTGGCTTTGCATCACTCACACACGTACTATAAAACGTGTTTATATTTCACGAAGAAAATCACGCTAAATGTTTTGGTTTATCTTGGCATCTGTACCGAAACTCAGGAATCAGATCTGCACTAAAAACACACAGTTGTTTACACTAATCTAAACATACTGTAGGCTCTATAAATTAGTTTAAACCTGCTGATTACATCCAGAGCCATAACAGCTAAAAATTTAATTAAACACAAAATCAATTTAAGTCTAGCCTAACCGCTATTAATGATCAAGTGTAAGTCATTGCTGGAGGGGAAGAGAGGTTTGCAGCTAGTCAGTAAAGATGATTAAATACTCCCGCTGCTACTTAATCATTTACAAAATAAACAGACTTCACCTAATTTATTAGCCGCCAGTCATTCTCTTTTCCAACTTGAGCCGGACCAACGTGTAAATGAATCAAAGACTTCACTGGCTCCTTTGTTGCGACATCCACTTTACAAGCGGTGGAATGTAACTATTATTTGCTCAAGTACTGTACTAATTGTGACCCGGTTACTCAAGATAATCCACATAGTTCCCACGTGAAACTGCTCACAACAGACCTGTGGATCATCTTGAGTAACGAGGTCTTGATTTCTGGAACGAGACGTTGCTGTAGAGTTTGTCAAAATGTGTTTTTTTTGGGCGCTTCGAGCTCCACAAGCCGAGCTCCACATAGTCCTGTTACATTCAAACAATGCAGACATCTCCAAAACTGGGCAACTCGCACCAAAAAACAACCTAGATGTATAAACAGCAGGTGAGAGTTGGTAAGATTTTGGGGTCAAATGTCCCTTTAAGTACCATTTTCAATGCAGGACTTTAACTTGTATTAGTACTTTTACTTACAGTCAGCAAAGGACCTGGATACTTCCTTCACCACTGCACATATCAATACAAGATCTCATGTTTTAATCTTTTAAACCAGAATTTATTCAATTAGGGCTGACACAATGAGTCGATTAATTGATACTTCAGAAAATTAATCGACCACTATTTTTGATTAATCGTTTAAGTATTTTTATTGAGGAAAAATATTAAACCTTCACTGGTTGCAGCTTCTCCGATGTGAGGATTGGCTGCTTTTCTCTGTTTCATATCACTGTAAATTGAATTTCTTTGAGGTTTGGACTCTTGGTCAGACAAAACAAGAAGAAGAACTGGAGAATATTTGACATTTTTGCACGATAAGGTAGTGTTGCTGTGCTGTTGAACAGACATAAATGGGTTGGACTAAATAACAGAAATACCTGTCAGTATAACGTAACATAACAGGTCAACAGCAGCACAAACTACATCATCCAAATTGTTCATATTAGCCTAATCAGCACCTCTGTAAAGCAGTTTAAAAAAAACCTGAATATTATACTGTTGTATTAGACTTATTTTCTTAATATTATATATATATATTATTATATTCTTATTAGACTTATTTTCTTGACTGCTCGATCAATCATTTGATCTTGACATAAAATGTCAGAGGTGACGTCTTAAATGTCTTGTTTTGTCCAAAACCCAAAGATGTTGTTCATTTTACTGTCGCGTGAGACAGCGAAAAGCTGCCAACCAGCACTGACTGAGAAACTACAACTGAAAGGGTTTGGCATGTTGCTTTAAAAATAAATGAAAAAACGACCAAAATATTTTTCAGGTAAATTTTCCTTCTATCAACTAATCGCTTCAGCTCTAATTTACTATTTAATACTGTAGCGCACACGTTCTTGAAAAGAGCTGAGCAGGTAAATTGGTTTGCCAATTGAGCAAAAGGGGAAACACTTTTTGACAATCACGACTAATTTAAATAATTAGTTAAGCACTTGACTGCTAATAATTATTCACAATAACGTCGGGGGATTTAAAGGTATTATTCTGAGTAAGCAAATCACTGAAGAAGGGCCACTGCCTGATAACTTGGCTGCTGGATTTAAAATACTGTACACAATACACAAGCTTAACTGGTTGATCTGCGGTGCACCTGCCTTTAATAAAGCACTAATTAAGAGCCTCAATGGGATCTGAGTGATTACCAATTAATAGCCTCTTAAATACAGAGCAGCAGCAGTCATCAGGAGAGGCAAGTGTCAGCTCACAACAATGAAAAGACAAGATATTGTTACTCCAAGTAATGAAAGACTGTCCCACACTAGCAAAACACAATTTGATTATATGTTGTTGTATTTGTGCTGGCACAGAGTGTAATGTGCAGTATGCTACAGGTGCCTGACTAGAGTTATCAGGATCAAGATTTGGGTCAATAAATACCCTGAAATTTGACCAAAAATGATAATATGCAGCGTACAAAAAGCAGTCAGGCCAACAATACCAGTACTGTACCAATAATCCCCTCGTTTACATCACTATGCTGTGTGTGTATGTAGAGGTGCAGATAAAATACAAGGTGCAAAGGACACATCCCAAAGCGAATAAAACCCTCAAACATCTGGATGCAGCCCGAACACGAGCCCTTCACCTCACTCTGCAGTTTCCAGTCTTTTGAACCACCTTCTTCATCCAAGGCTTCTCTGCGTTCTCACGTGAACACTGACCCCCAAACTAACTCAGCCCCGGCTTCGAGCCCAGGCAACATGTTATTGTACCCATGAATGC
>CM022482.1:24615885-24669343 GCA_011952105.1 Coreoperca whiteheadi | reverse complement strand
GTGTGTGTGTTATCCATCACTAACAACAACAAAAAATAATGACAATAGCAGAGGTTCTGTTTCACCTACCTGGCTGAGCTGCTCGATAAACGCTGACTGTGTCGAGGTTCGCAGTTCGCCGCGAAACGCAGGTTTAATTGGGAAATAATGGGAAAGAAAATGTCCCGTTTAGGTTAAAGTACCGTGCTGGAATCGTAGCCCCGAGTCTGAATTATCCATGGCCGTCCTGTTAGTGCCAGGGACTGGAGACAAGAGCCGCGGAGGGTCTTTAACACGCTGCTGGCTGCGTTAGCTGCTGGAGGCTACTTAACGTTAGCTCAACGCTACGGTTGTGTAACGTTAGCTCGCCTGGCGTTAACGTTACACTGAGCGAGCAGCTAGCCGAAGAGCTAACCGCGCTATCTCGGCAATTAACTACTGCAACAAGAGCTTACCTTTTGCCTGCTCCTGCTGCCAGACGATGAAGCCGCTTGATTGTGGGCAGTGAAGTTAGCTTGCTACACGACTTTAGCTTGCTAGCGAGCTAGTGTCGCAGTCGGGCTAGCAAGGCTGCTTGGAAACCGTGTTGTCGAGCGTAGTTGGAATATATATATATATATATGTATATATTCTTCTTTCACACCCCGGACTGTTGAGGAGTAAGTACACTATCCAACACTTTAAATACTGTTATGCTACTCTTATTCATTGCAAACTTCCGCGCAGTGTCGCCTCTAAACAGTCACTGCTAACTGACGTTAACCAGTCAGCCAGAAGACGCTCGGGCAGCTCAGTATACCTTCCTCATTGCACAATGACCCTCCATAATATATTCATGAGCTCACAGGGCTACTGTCTCCCACAGAGAAAGGCATTTTCCTGTCCCTCCTCCTACAAGTCAGGCGGCTGACTGACTGCAGACCAGAGCAGCAGATCATTTTAGAGAAGAGAGGTAGGGGTGGGGGGGGATCATGGAGAATGACGTCACCCGTAAATTATCACGTATGTATGATCCATGCATGCAACATGGTCTGCGATTTCCACTGTTTCATGCACCTGCAACACCTACATAGATATGTCACAATATTACCTCCTCAGCAGCGAGCGCGCGCACACGCGCGCACACACTAGGAGAGAGGTAGTGTCTGTGTCACATGAAGCCAGGCAGTGTTTCAGCAGCAGGGCCAGCAGCCAGTGTTTTGGAGTCATTAGAGGTGTCTGCAGTATCTTGCCAGAGGGCAGTGCAGCGTGGAGAATGGAAAAAAAAAAAAGAAGTCCAACCTGCCTGTGTTTTTCAGACCTCTGTTGCCCTGGAAACAGGTGCCGAGATTTTCCCATTTCTTCATTTTTTTCCTCTACACTATCCATATCACTCCCCACCACCACCTCTACCCTCCACACGCCGCCGCTGCTGCTGCTGCTGCTGCTGCTGCTGCCTTGCTGCTTCCTCCCCCACGACCTGCCGCATAGTACAATCACGCACACACGCACGCACACACACACACACACACACACATATATATATATACACACACTTTGCACAATTTCCGATCTACTGCAGTCATTTCACAATGTCACAGGACAGAGTAACTGACTCCTCCGCGACATAACGACACACAAGAACCTGAGAGTGAGGGCGCCGCTGACCCTGCTTTGACTCTGAGGCTGGACGACCGTCAGTGCTGCAACAACCTGACCTCCAGGAGAAGGGAACAGCAAGGGGGGAGACGGGGAGGGCTGAGGAGACGAAGAGGGAACAACTGAAATCAAGGACTAGTGGGAGTAAAAACAAAGCTGGCTGCACTCTCAGATTTAAGAATGTGGCTCATTTCGCTCCTGTATTTTTGGTGTAGGCGAGTCATTTTCATTCATACAGCCCGGTATCACTAATCACAAATTTTGCCTCGAGGAGCATCAGTACAATACATAACACCGACTCTCCTTGGCCATACATTCTGATCCACAAGAAAAAACTTTAACGGGGGAAAATAGAGAAGAAACCTCTGGGCGAGCAACAGAGGATCATCTCTCAGGACAGGCAGACGTGAAATAGATGTCATGTTTAGGCCGACGTAATATTACAGTATCGGACAATCGGGATGGGAAAATTATAGATAGATTGTGGACGTGTATGAAGTATATGGCAGGGGACAGGAGAGGGGCTATCCCTGTTTTCCCTTCGCTAAAAATGTTCACGCTCATGGGAGTGTCCGGGCAGATGGTTCACCATTTTGCGCACACACCTATTTCATAACCGTAGGTGCTATTTTGAATATTCAAGCGTAAAAGCGCCAAAGGAAGGAGGCATGCGTGTTGCCACATACACGAACAGAAACATGGGTCACAGTTACACACAGGAGAGACACATCTACACTGCGTCTGTCTCCTCACTTTCAGGCCTTTTTAAGTCATCCTTGTGTTTCTGCAGTGTTATGTGTGCATACCATTGTAGTGACTTCTCTTTGGCAGGAGGCGGAACATTCCAGGGAAATGGCTGACCCAGAATAACACTCACAGGCGCAGGATGACTGCGAGTGAGGTCCTCCACCCTTTCGTTGCCCAAGCATGCTTTAACTGCTGTTTCCTCACAGACACATGACATTTCAAGCGGGGAAACACAGCCACGCGGTACTGTATAGTGTATGCAGAATGGGATAGCAACGCACATGACTGTAACATGACATGTCATCACAAGAACACATGACCCCCCCCAGCCAATCCACAACTTCACTGTTATGGCCTCAAACCATACGAAATCCTAATTTTCACCCTGCTGTCATCAGTGACCGCCCCCTGGCTCAGTGCAAGGGCTGCAACTAATGATTCTTCTCACTGTCGATCAATCTGCAGATCATTTTCTCAATTCATCGATTCATCTTTTAGTCTATCAAATGTCAGAAAACAGTTTAAAATTACTGTTTCCTAGAGCCAAAGTGGATGTCTTCAGATAGCTTGTTTGGTCCAATCAATAGTTCAAAACCCCCCAAATGATCGATTTACTATCAAGCTGAAACTACAGCAGGGAACGTTAACTGGGTATTTTTACTTGAATGACTAAAACGATTTAATCGATTATCAAAATAGTTGCTCATTCATTTTCTGTCAATCGATCGCAGTAGCTACTCAATTAATCGCCTGGCTCAACCCAAGCGCTGCACTTAAGTGCAAATGTGAGAACGAATTTGAGTATTTCCAATTAGTGACTTGTGACTTTACAGACGAGTTTCACATACAAAATTTAGGATGAATTTATAGAATATAATGGAATGGGATAGATTGGAGTACTTTCCCTTTTGGTACTTTATGTGCAAATAATACTCGCATCCTTTTACTCAGTGTGGTGTTATTACCTTTACTTAAGTAAATGATCTGAAAACCCCCTCCGCCACTGCTCTGGCTCTCTCTTTAACCAGCTCGGCCCTCCATTTGGGCAATCTGATGGTGCAGTGGCGTATTTTTACCCCTGTTTCACTGGTTGAGAGCAGTTTGTCGCAATTGGCATGAACTCCAATCATCCTTCTGTCCTTCCGACCTCTGATTTTCCTCTTTTTACATGCTACTCCTACGACCATCTGGTGCCGTGGTCTCAGCTTTCACTTCTATTCTGATCTCGACAGAAACTACACAGCCTTGTAAATGAAAGGACGAGCCTCCCCGGCGGAAACTTCATGTAGGAGCATTGATCCAAACATCTGGAACAGCTGGACTGGAGCTGTGCTACTCTGCTGTTACTGTAAATCCTTAGATAGGCTCCAGCATGCAGAGGTGGGAAGTAACTGAGGACATTTACACAAGTATTTACATTTTGTGCTTACATTACTACTACACTACATTTCAGAAGGAAATAATGTACTTTTTACTGCACAATATTTTTTTAACAGGTATCATTACGCTACTTTTCAGATTAAGATTTTACATTAAAGACATATAATCAGCTTATAAAATACAACACATTGTTAAGATTAAACCACTGGTTTCCAAACTGTCTGTGTCCAGCTGGGGCTTCTTGTCAAGATCAAGACCCAAAGAGGCTAAAATTATACTTTAATTAATTAATAATATTCCCCCCAAAAAGCAAAGATTAGAGAAAAAAAAACAAAACAATACATATTTGTG
Source organism: Coreoperca whiteheadi (assembly GCA_011952105.1). Taxonomy (NCBI): domain Eukaryota; kingdom Metazoa; phylum Chordata; class Actinopteri; order Centrarchiformes; family Sinipercidae; genus Coreoperca; species Coreoperca whiteheadi. The sequence goes on along the minus strand of CM022482.1, from coordinate 24,665,248 downwards.
TTTCAGAACTTTGAACTTTCCTCTCCCATTAATCATCTCACGACCCCTCAGATTAATCTGGTGACCCTTTGGAGGGGTCCAACCCCTAGGTTGGGAACCACTCGACTAAACTAGCTAACTGTGTATAAAGTAGTTAAACTAGTTAACTGTGTATAAACTAGTTAAACTAGCTAACTGTGTATAAAGTAGTTAAACTAGCTAACTGTGTATAAAGCAGTTTAACTAGCTAACTGTATATAAACTAGTTAAACTAGCTAACTGTATATAAAGCAGTTAAACTAGCTAACTGTATATAAAGTAGTTAAACTAGCTAACTGTGTATAAAGCAGTTTAACTAGCTAACTGTATATAAACTAGTTAAACTAGCTAACTGTATATAAAGCAGTTAAACTAGCTAACTGTATATAAAGTAGTTAAACTAGCTAACTGTGTATAAAGTAGTTAAACTAGCTAACTGTATATAAACTAGTTAAACTAGCTAACTGTGTATAAAGTAGTTAAACTAGCTTACTGTATATAAAGTAGTTAAAACTAGCTAACTGTGTATAAAGTAGTTAAACTAGCTAACTGTGTATAAAGTAGTTAAACTAGCTTACTGTATATAAACTAGTTAAACTAGCTAACTGTGTATGAGGTAGTTAAACTAGCTAACTGTGTATAAAGTAGATAAACTAGCTTACTGTATATAAACTAGTTAAACTAGCTAACTGTATATAAACTAGTTAAACTAGCTAACTGTGTATAAAGTAGTTAAACTACCTTACTGTATACAAACTAGCTCCACCTGGAGCAGCTCCAACAGTAAAATGCTGTTCTAACATCGATGCTTCAGTATTGATAATCTAATAATGTCAGAGAGAAACAGATATCAGCCAGTCCTTTTACAAATAAAATAAAGTATTATTGGCCAAATGTACTCAAAGTATATAAGTAAAAGTACTCATTATGCAAGCAGATTCATCCCCTGTCAGCATTACATTATTATGTATTAATACATTACTTGACAATTATTACTGACACATTAACGTGTAAGCAGCATGTAGATCAGAATCAGAATCAGAAATAGTTTATTGATCCCCGAGGGGAAACTCTTTGTACCAGCAGCTCACTATCACGTCGGTGCACACAAGAATGGAAGTAAATGTCGTAGATAGTGGCGGACATGTGAACTAATTGACATGCTGTTGAGTAGTTTGATCTGTATCAATATATTGCATTTTGGAACCATGATCATGTGTTTTGCGTGCAATAATATTTCCCTTTGAACTGCAGTAATGTCAATGATTGTTTTGGGTGGTTTTGTGGACACCCTGTTGCAAACTTATCACATCTGGCTCAATGCTGCCATCCTGTGTCAATCTAACTTCACTAAATGCAGTATTGTGCTGGTGTCTACAGCAGTAAACTTCAGGACGTAATGGGACCCTGGGCCATATTTTATGCACAGAATTAATAACACATCCGCTGCCTCAATTATTTGGCAATATATACATCTATTTTTGCCAAGTTACTATGAATAAGGCCCTAATTACCTCTGTAATAAAAACTAAACCCTTTTCTGCAACAGGTGTACACATTTAAAAGTACTTGTGTCAGTGTTGGAAGAAGTGACTCCTGACTTAAGTAAAAGTAGTAATACCAGATTGTGAAAGTATTCTGCTACATGCAAAAGTACTGCATTCAAATGTTTATGGGACCAAAGGTATAGTCACAACAAAACACTCAGCTATCAAAAGTAAAAGTTCTCCTCATGCAGAGAGTGTTACAGTACACACATGCGTATTATTAAGTGGGCTGTTGCTACTTATGCATGAAAATGTAAGCAGCATTTTAAAGTTGTATGAGGAGGTGCAGACATTTTACTACATTATATACTACTGGGTCAATGACTCTATAACAAGGTACTGCGTTTGAATTTTACAACCTGCCGAGTCAGTTTAGTGGAATAAAGAACAGTTTTCTTTGAGAACTAGTGGAGTAGAAGTATGAAATACTCAAAACTAAATAACCTAAAATTGTACTTAAGTTCTGTACTTAGTGAATGTACTTAGTTACTTTCCACCACAGTCGGTGCCACAAACTACCTGACTTGATCACACATTCATTGGATGTTTGTCTTGTTAAGGATGGCCTAATCAAATACATTTTTGTCGCTTTATGATGTGATTATAATCTAGCAGGCTGTTCCTTTTAAACCCCTCATGCATATTGATCAGTGTCAAACGAGAGATTTCGTCGTGGAAGCACAAGCCGCTGCTGTTTGCTGCGCCCTCGGTTTACTTTCGCTTTCGCTGCGAAGCGAAAGTCAGCGTTGGTCTGCGTGTTGGGGCGTCCTGACTGCGGGTTCGCCGATGAGCGCCGCGATTGGCGATAATTAAGGTTACATCTGCACACATTTGGCGTCGTCTTTGGTGGAAGGTGAGTGTTTTGGTGCGGAATGTGTTGGCATTGGAGCAGTATTGTCCCGTGCGTAAAGACGGATTTCAGTGGCGGTGCACACCAGGCCGAAACCTAAATGTTACCAACGTGGGTATTTTCCGTGGTTTCCTCGTTTAGCCTGCTGCTTTTAAACATTACCGTTTGAAAGAGCGGTAGGACCAACAAGAAGAAGCACTCACAACCTTCCTTTAGTTAAGTGAAAGTAGTGATGCTCCCAAGATACTCTGATACAAGTACAAGTCCGGCGCTCAAAGTGCTCGAAGAGTAAGCAGGAGTTTGTGACATTACAGCTAGTTTGGAGCCCATCAGGGTCCAGAATGAAACCTGCTGGACAAACTTTAAGCCTCCAGGTCCAAAACACTGAGAAAGGCCTTTTCGGTGGAGCAGGAGACATCTTGTGTCCAGCTGTTAAGCTTTTGATTTGCATATATTGAGTTTTATTCAGTGAGTGAGAAGGAGGAGGTGTCATTCAAAGAAGGTTTCATATGATATTTTAGCCATGCTAGCAGCACAGCTCTATTGATGTCCACTTTGGTCCAGACTGAAATATTTGACAAACTATTGGATGGATTACCGTGACATGTTGTGCAGGCGGTCATGGTCCCCAGAGGATCAATCCTACTGACTTTAATCTTCTGACTTTTCCACCAGCGCCACCACGAGGTTGACGTGTTCGGTTTTTAGTGAAATGTTTTCACAGCTGAGGGACGGGTTGCCATGAGAAGTAGAAACGCATGTTCATGGCTCCCAGAGGAGGAATCTGGATAACGTCGGCGAGCCTCTGACTTTTCCTGGAGGTCAAAGTCTTCGGTCATGCTGTGAAATATCTGAACGTCTACCATATGGGAGACATTGAGGAGGAGGCCTAATGGTTTTGGTGATTTCCTGACTTCGCATCCTGTAAAGTCAACATTTTATTTTGTCCAACACTTTGGTTCATGGCCAAATATTTGCAGAACTGATGACGTTCCCATCAGCCTCAGCTGGAGTGCGTGTTTACTGCTAATTAGCAAATATTAGCATGCTAACACGCTCAACCAGGATAGCAAACATGGTGAACGCAGCCTGCTAAACATCGGCATGTTTGCACCGTCATGGTGAGCATGTTAGGACGCTGCCATCAGCATTTAGCTCAAAGCACCGCTGTGCCTAAGTAGTGCCTGGCTGTTATTAGCCAGACATAATAGCATTTCTGTCCATGTGTCTTGCAATCTGTAAGGTTTGTGATTTCCAGCAATTAAATACTGGTTTTCTTCAGCACCAGGCCTGACCTGTTCACCCTGCTCCTCGGACGTATCAATCTGTTTGCAGTCCGAATCTGTTTTTTGTGTCAGTCGTGGGCGTAAAAATAAAAGCTCGCAGTGACAACACTTCCTTTTCTCTCACTGTCGCGTTCCTGCCTTTGAAACCCCCCGCAGAGATGGCGAAGGGACACGGGCGCCACAACGACAGCTCCCAGATGAAAGATTTGATGCAATTTGATGACCCGGCAGAAAAGCGTCACGAGGAAAAACACGAGCACGAAAGAGAGCACGACAGCAAAGATAGCTGCGGCCAGGCCGTGTCCTCGGGTTCCGGGGCTGTCAGTCGGAGACAGGCAGCGGGGGACGAGCCGGTGGGGACGCAGAGGGAGGAGGACGACGCTTCATCGTGTTGTCAGCGGGACGATCTGAAGCGACTTCCACGTTGCCAGAAGGAGCTGGGACCTCTGGTCTTCAGCAGGACACACACTGTCCTCGTAGATGTAAGAGGGTTTCCACTCTCTGTCTCTGCTGGTAGAGCATAACCAAGTACATTTACTCAAGTACTGCGACGTAGTACTTATTCCATCTTATGCCACTTGGGGCTTCTACTCCACTACTTGTAGTGGTGAGTACTTAGACCCTTCACCTGAGTAAAAGTAGGAATACCACAATAGTTTAGTCCAGTGGTTCCCAACCTAGGGTTCGGGCCCCGCCAAAGGTTTAACCTTTAACAATGGGTTTTATTTTACTTTGGTGAAGGGTCAGAGTGCTTCTTCCCCTGCTCCCTGTATCACACGCACACAGCACATCGGTTCTTGCACTGCAAAGGCTACTGAATGTGACTGTGTTGTTGTTGTTTTTTTTTACCCAGGTGGCTGTTTTCCGATGTGGAGCAGGACCTGTGCCCCAGGAAGGGAGGGACATGTGGAACAGTAACTTTGTGAAAATGCCGTGTTCACAATCGAGTGTCGTTATGAAGACTGGTTTGGTAAAGGTTTGTTTGAGGATGATGCAGGTGAACACAATGACACAGGCGGGAACAATCACCGACAGGAAGCAAAACTAACAGACACGTGAGGGAACAGACAAATTACAAAATAAAACCGGATCTAACAGACGTATTCCAAATATAACCCAGAGCCCTGACAAAATCCAGGCGAGCCTTTCGCTTCGTCAAGTCCAACTTTGGTGAACGTCGACATGCGGATTTAGTCTGTTGACCAGTAGCGAGCCGTCCTGACAGCACTGACCGGAGAGTCCAAAGCCAAGGATGCTTTTGTAGCGTAGCTGTGTATTTAACCTCCAACAACAACCAACCAACCAACAAGGGAGCGTTTCATGGCTCAGAAATGTGAACTCTTCATTTGTACAGGAAGATAGAATCCAATGCAATCAAGTACACAGACTTACAGGTTAAAAAGGGTGATATTTTACGGCAGTGAGATGTAAATATATATAAATTACATGTACATTTCAGTTAGCACCCGTATGTACTGAAAGGTTTGTGTTATTGAATGAATGTTTTCTGTCCACAGCCGCCCACGCCGGTGTCGAGGTGGGACAAGATCTCCAAGCACCTGAGCGCTCTGGCCAAGAAGCCAACAGCGAGCGTTGATGATGTGGAGGTACGTCGTTGGCGGCCTCGTGTGCGATTTGCCTAATATTGCGTTCTTTTATTGCCTAATCAAGGTTCATTCATTTACCATCAATAGTTTGCACATAGCATCGTCTTCGTGTTTGACACTGTACAGCTCATATCAGTTTAAAACACATATATTTTACACACTTTTTATTGTGCATTTCTATTTCATATTTAAGCTTCTTGACGTCTGCAGTACTTGTTCTTTTGTTTCGTAGCAATCTACGTTTATTGTGACCGTTATGCACCAAGGAATTTGCCTCGGTATTTTGACGATGAACTGTTCAAACCTTACTCTTTCAAACTGTCCCTCACTAGGAAGCTATCATCAAATATAACCCGAAGTACAAAGGGCAGTGGTCCTTTGATGCCCTCTCCAAGTTTGTTAAGGTCAGTGTCCTCGTGTTTACTTCAAATTGTTGAGTCATCAGTTTCGCAACAGAATGTCTTAACGATAAGAACTGGTCGCATTTCCTTCCCAGTGCGTCCCGAAAACGGAAAATTACTTCTGCACACTGTTCCCAAAGATCGCCGCGTTGGCCTTAGAGCTTCCTGAACGTGTGAAGAAGGTATGACTACATACCTACGTACTTCTTCGTGGATCCATTGCCTCCACAGTTCACTCTTACTGACGATGACGATGGTGACCAAGTGTGCGTCCATGTTTTCAGGCCATCCCGCTGCTGCAGACGGGACGCGATGCAGCCATCACCCTGTCGCAAGTTCAGATATCCTGCCTGCTTGCTAACGCGTTTTTCTGCACCTTCCCTCACCGCAACGCCACCAGTTCCAACGCGGAGTACCGCCGCTACCCCTCCATTAACTTCAACAGGTCAGGAAACATCGCCGGGTTACACATCTGATTGCGGCCCTGAAATGCTGTCTGTGAGTTAACTCCCAGTTCTCGTTCTGCATGTAGTCTGTTCGAAAAATGGTCAGAACGGAAGAAAGAGAAGCTGCGGGCCATCATGCATTACTTTAACGTGGTCACAGATGAGCGTGAGTTGACGCTAAGCCTCCTCTTCCTGCTGTTTGCGAGAGACAGGCCAGTGCAGATCTGTGACCGTTGTTGATGTCTTTGCAGAGACTAAACCAAGCGGACTGGTGACGTTTGAGAGGCGTTGCCTCAGGGACACGGAGGTAGCCAGCTGGAGACGGTAATAATAATAATGCTCCTTATTTATAGGGCACAAAACACAAGTTACAAAGCTCGTCCTGCAAGAACGCCAGTTAAAGTCAACTAATTATTATTCTAAGATCAAATATAAAATCTGATCCAATGGATTACATGTACAATAAAATAAATACAAACTATTGCAGTAACGTAAGATAAAGAAATAAAATCTAACAGGCCTCAGCCGTGTCAGCGGCTCTGTGAGGCCATGACTTCATGGCCTATAGGCACTGGTGGACAGTATCTAAGTACTTTTACTCAAGTACTGTACTTAAGTACAATCTTGAGGTGCTTGTACTTCACTTGAGTATTTCCATTTTATGCTACTTTGTACTTCTACTCCACTACATTTATCTACAAAAGCTTAGTTACTAGTTACTTTGCAGATTCAGATTAATACAAAATATACATCAACTAATAAACCATGATGTGTTATGATTATAGATTAGAATATGGTAAATATTTATTGATCCTCGGGGGGAAATTCAGAAGCTACCCAGCAGTAGATAAAGTCATTACAAGTAGCTCCACCTTTTGCAACATCAAGGTGACCATATTTTGACTATATTTTGATGGAAATACTTACTTCCCTACGCTGTGGTATTACTACTTTCACTTAAGTAAAAGATTTGAGTGTTTCCTGCACCACTGCGTATAGGAGTTATCGTATTTACGAGTTTCCGACTCGTAGTTAAAGTTCACGTCAACTTCCAAGTCGTGATTGCGACTGGAAAACGTTCCGATTCTTCTGACGTCATGATGTCATCAACTTGGCTCTTGCTGATATGGAAGTGCCTGAAAGCCAAACAAACATGGACGCTAACATGCTAACATTAGCTACTTAGCAGTAAACAGCTGAGGCTGATGGGAACGTCATTAGTTCCGCAGGTATTTGGTCAAAAACCAAAGTACACATTAAAACTTTGATGGCGCTAGATGAAAAGTCAGAGGATCGATTAGGTTATTACAGTTCATCCTTCGGGGAACATCTAATTGTTGTTGAAATATATTTGAGTCCGGAGCAATGTGGTGGACCAGCAACTCATTTTTGCTTTGTTTTGTTTTTTGCGGCAGCTGTAAGGCGGCGATGCCTCAGCTGCACGTCGCTTCACACGGCACCATCGAGGCCGAAGGTACAGGGATGCTGCAGGTGAGAACTGACCCAGAGCAGAGCGGTGATCCGCGGCCATTTCAGTCCAGAATTCATTGAGAACGTGGTCTTCCGTGTGTGTGTGTGTGCGCGCAGGTGGATTTTGCTTCCAGCTGGATAGGTGGCGGTGTTCTGAGCTCTGGTCTGGTGCAGGAAGAGATCCTGTTCCTCATGAATCCGGAGCTGATCGTAGCCCGCCTCTTCACGGAGAAACTCGAGGACAACGAGTGTCTGATCATCACAGGTGCAGTAGTAATGATATATATCAATAGCAATTCTGAAAAAAATGGGAGGATTTGCTGCTTTACTCTGTTTTATATGATTTTAAACTGAATGCCTTTGGGGTTTGGGCTGTTGGTCGGACAAAACAAGACATTTGAAGATATTATCTTGAGCTTTGGGGAACTGCACCTGACATTTTTAACTGTTTTCCAACATTTTTAGGGACTAAAAATTGTTCTTTTCCTGAGTCCTTATAACACTGCGAATGTTTAATTAAAGGATACGTCTGGTAATGTTCTGTCTCTTTTTCTCAACAAATCCCATGAAAAGACCAAAACCGACACTGAATTAATCCACCTTACCAGTACTGAGTGCGTATCACAGCCTGATGCGTCTCCTTCCTCTGGGCCTCAGAGCTCCATTGTCGTCCACAAACTGTTAAAAACTCATCTGTGAGCCTCACTGTTGTTCCTTCATCACCACGAACACACACACTGTAGTTTATTCTGACTCAGTCGCACACACACACCATCACGCTGCCACAAACACTCACTAGAGCACCACGTGTGGATTCATCCGCCGCTGAAAATAGTCCCCAACAAAAGCACCATTTCCTCCTGTTTGTTTGCTAAAAACTACAGCGAGCAGCTATTTTGGGAAATGACTGTTTCTTTTTTTTTAAAAGCATTAATTAGAGTATAAACTCTAAACCCTTTTTTAAGATTCAGGTCTTCAGCAGGAACCAACGGGCTCGGAGCTGAGAGCCACAGACAGGAAGTCAGAAAGTGTTGAGGGACGTGTTAATAACACGTTGTTGGTTTTGATTTTCTCATGTTGATTCATTATTAATAAAAAAAAAAAAAAAAAAAGAGGATGACCGCAGCCTTACAGAATGCCCTAACTTCCATGTTTCTCAGGCTCTCAGCAGTTCAGCTGTTACTCTGGTTTTGGGGACACCTTCGAGTTTGCAGGCGCTCACGAAGACCGCCTCCAAAGGTACGAGCCCTCGCTCCGCGTGTCCCAACTTTGAATGGATCTTTGGTTTTCTCACAAAACATGATCCGATGTGTTTAGAGATCAGTGGGCTCGGCTGGAGAGGCAGATCCTAGCCATCGACGCTCTGCACTTCAAAGACCGAAGGGAGCAGTACGATATGAGGAAGGTCACACGGGAGCTCAACAAGGTGAGGTCTTCCTTTCTGTGCATTTTTATTAATAATCATAGTAAAAGTCCATCCACGTGACATAGTTTATGTACAAGATGCACACACCTGTCTATGTAGTTAGTGTACAAGGCGTCCATTTGAATGGACATGTGATTAACCCAAACCTCTGCTTTTCCTTTAACTTTATTTTTATTTCAAATGTTTAAATTTGGGGATAAACCTCTCGAGATGCGCCGTTTTGTTTTCTAGGAGGACCCGAGACACAAAAACATGGACGTTAGCAGACAGTGAAATGAAAAGCAAAATAGATCAGTAAACAATCAATATAAGTAGCCCACAACATTTCCATTACAAGCATCATCTACACGAAACTAACCAGTAATAAAATGAATTAACAACTAAAAATAAACGTGTCATTGTGTCAGCGATTATATACTTTGGTCTGTTTTTCTTCACTACAGTGCAATTGATCAGACCAAGGTCTGCTAGTATTTGCTCTTCTGGGGTATAAACCTGATATGAAAAGTTTTTGGTTAGATTAGTTCTGAAATAAGTTTCTCTGCTCGGGCCAAACAAAGTGTATCGATGGTAAAGTTCCTCCTCGCATTAGTGTTTTTAAGTCTGACAGTGTTATATTATAATAACTCTTTGTTGGATTGTCAACAAATCCATTTAAAAAGACCAAAACCAACAGCGTGTCGGTCCGTCGCTCAGCACTGTCTGACTTCCTGTCTGTGGCTCTCAGCTCCGAGCCCGTTGTTTCCTACTGAAGACCTGAATCTTTAACAGGACCCCACAAATATATAGAGTTTTTATTTATTTTTTAAAGGCTCAGTCATTTCCTCAAACAGCGGTTGTGGTTGTTATCAAACAAACAGGAGGAAATGGCGCATTTGTTGGGGGCTATTTTCAGCGGCGGATGAATCCACCTGTGGTCCTCTAGTGAGTGTTTGGGGAGTCAGAATAAACTCTGTGTGTGTGTGTGTGTGTGTGTGTGTTCGTGGTGAGGAAGCAGTGAGGCTCACCGAGGTGTTTCCCAATTATAGTGTGAATAGTTTGCTGAGTGTTTTCTTTATTGGCAGTGAAAATAAGGGCACGAGTCTCATGTTTGATATTATGTTTCATCGATGGCAACCCTTTTTACATGGTTTTATTGTGTCATTGAAGGCATACTGTGGATTTAAGGGTCATGGGCACAACGAGCCGGCCATCGCCACGGGCAAGTGGGGCTGCGGCGCTTTCAAAGGTGACCCACAACTCAAAGGTATACTTCTTCCACCCATCAATCTACCCATCCGCTGATTAGTCACGGAAGAACACATGATACCCTTTACCTTCCTGTGCATGTCCAGCTGTGATCCAGCTGATGGCAGCAGCAAGGGCGCACAGAGGATTGGCCTTCTTCTCCTTCGGGGATGAAACGCTGAAGCGAGGCCTGCAGCAGACGCACCGCCTGCTGGTCACAGAGCAGACGACAGTTGGTGAGAGTTTCCAGGACATAAGGCTGGTCAAATGTTGCTTGTTTCGCCTAAAGTTTCTCATTTCGGTCTGCTCATTTTTTTTTTCCCCAAATTGCTCCTCCACAGACAAACTGTACGGACTTCTGGAGGACTACTGTGCTGCCCAGCGCACATCCAGAGGTTCACATGTGGAACTGTTTGAGTTCCTCAGGAACACCATCAGACGCTCCAGGAGTCAGCTGTGAGGACACGTCCACGTCTGAATTTTGCACTAAAATCTAGCAGGAATGTTTTTAGAACAGAAATGAAGAAGTAGCTACTCAATCATCATCAGCTCTTTGCACGTTTAGCCTGATTTCATAGTTGACAGTGAAGCGATAGCCAGAAGGACAAAGGTCCCCAGCTGGGATCAAACCGACCGGAGTCGGTCAGCTGCTGCAGGTGGTGAGTCGATAAATACCTCGAAAGAGCATATTTTCATGCTTTTTGGAACAGGCGCTAATGTGGGCGTTAAAATGCTTTGTGAATTACTCTTTAAGTTTGGACTGACTGTAAACTGACAGCCGGCAGCAGTCGGAGCTACTTTTAGCCTTAGGATGGTATGTGAATACGTAATGATGGATTACGCTGTATTTCTTTTGCTCCTTCAGCTTTGCTTGATGTACAGTTCTAGGATCATCTAACCTGAGAGGCGAACCCCGGGGGGGCAAAGCGTGCTGCTGTAATAATTAAAGTCAGCCAAGATGGCCGTGTCGAGGTTTTCATCTTCTCTCGGTCTGGATGTTTGTGGTCTTTAGATTTAAGTCAGTAAATCAAACTGAAATCATTAGTTTTCTGTTGTTTTGAAGTGACACTACAGTGTTAATTTACAGTGATTGCTATTGCGTGTTATTGCAACTGAAGGACTGTACAAGTTGTTTTAGTGCCTCAAATAGAGAACTGGGAAAAAAAACTCCAACAGCACTGTTCAACAGGAACTATGATCTCTGTTTATTGAAAACAATAAAACATACAACACTATATGAAAAATAAATACATCCTTTACACAAGTCTCTACCCTTGCTGGCATGCTTTCTTTATTAAAATGAAACTGCAATTTCAAGTATTGTGTTACATTTGGCACAAACCGACGTTTACAGCGGCGGGGCGGAGGGGGAACCATGGAGGAGAAAATAAATAGGGATTTTGGGAAGAATCGAAGCCGAATATGAGAAAAATGGGAAAAAAATAACAGTTATAAAATCAACTGAAAACGAAGAGGCGCGTTTACGTTGGATGTAGGCGCACGTTAAGTCTGAAACATGGGTCATGTTAAAGTCACTGCTGAATTCTGATAAAAGTTGAGCACCTTTGATGTTCCTGTGTGCGCAGACTGTGTGGGGGTTCCCTGGGTTTGTTGCCTTGCTCCTGGGCAGACGGCAGTCAGAGTGGCAGCGTTGTGTCCGGAGGACGAGCCACATCTGAAATCAGATATTCTGATTGGCTATACATCAGAGTGCTGGCTTAAGTTAATTTTTGGCAAAATAAATCAGTTTTACTTTAATCCATGAGTGTCTGTGCGGTCTCCCTTGTTTTGTCTGGACTTCGCAGGTTCACGACAGCAGGTGTGATGTTTTCAAAAAGCTTTATTTTGGTCACTGTTAATACGTGGAGGCTAACTCAAACACATGAGGCGCTTCGGCCTAAACATTTCCAATGATCAACAACATCTTTTTTTTCCTTTTTCACCCATCTCAGGTCATAATGCCTTGCAGGGTTGCCATGTCGACACTATCCCACTGTGGTTGCGAAATATTAAAACTTTTTAAAACATTCACTTTTCCTAATTAAGGCCCAAAAGTGCCGTTTTTGAAAGGCCACGCCCCCCACACTGTAAGTCCGATTGACTTGAAATTTCTCACACAAGCTGAATGTGCTCTACGACAAAGCCTCTGGGACCATCAAAATGCAACGTGATGGATGTTTTTCTAATTTGCATAATGTGAAAAAGAGTCAAATGAATAGAACTTTTTGCATTTTGACTATCGACACCAAATGTTTTATACAGCACTGCGGGACTGAGATACGCGTGTCTATTACAAATGAGCAAGAAACAACCAAAATATGTTTGTAGGTGAGTGGGCGCGGCCTATCGCATATTTGCTCTTAACTCGAGAGGTCTTTGAGCAATCTAGATGAAAGCTCCCGTCTCCTGAACAGACACACCGAGTTTTGTCAGAATCCCATGAAAGGGGGACGAAAGGCGGAACTTAGAGTGTTATTGAAACGCGTGATTGGTCTCACTCCTTCTTTCTAACAGAGTTAAGCAAGCTGAGGTGACTTTGCTCTTTGATGCCTACGGCTTTAAGTTTTGGCCGATCGAGCTGCTTGAAATACGCGTATTTCCCAAAACGTCGACCTATTCCTTTAAATATGTGCATCACTCTTTTCAACATCTCCTAAAACCTTTTCCAGCTTAGGCAATCTGTCACAGATAAAATAAATACATTTGAATATTTGCTCAGCAGGTGATTGCATACGGTATTTCGGTCGGATTCTGGATCTGCAGAGCAGGTTGACATCATTTTCCTAATTAACTAAATAAAACCAGATGAACTGCGTAATTTAAACTCTCTGTCTCACAAGCTAATTTCGAATAAATTCATACATTCAATGCAGGTTTACCCAACTTTTTTCTACGACAGCGTCCGTTGCTGTGAACATGAGGTCTTCATGGTAACAGCGTTAGAAGTCAGCGAGTCACTGTGTTTGAAGATCACGGGTCTGATAGAACTGAGAGCTGACTGGCAGCTTGTTACAGTTTTCCTGAGAATGCTTCCAGATCCAAAGCCGTGTCCAGCAAACGCTGCAGCTCTGCGAGGTGAGTCTGCTTGTTCCCGGTAGCTGGGGCCGCGGCGGACTCGCGGCCAGCATACCTACGAACACACACGAAGTGAGCGGACATACACTCGCAGCAGAGATACGTACGGAAACCCATTTTCTGCCAACAAGGTAGAACTCACCAGACGGGGCGGGTCCGCTCGGTGGCGGTGCGGATGCGGGGCTTGACGTAGTCGTAGTAGCCCTGGTTCTTGTGCTCCTCCTGACACCACACCAGATCAGCGTTTGGATGGCGATCAGTCTCTGCTTTCACCAGATCAAAGGGGAACGGCGACAGCTGAAAAGAGAGGGAGAAAACTCTGATAGTTAGGGTGCTTTTGTGACTACAGCTCCCATCATTCGGGGGCTTCGGGGGATGTAAACAGGAAGTACAATGTTGCCATGGAGTCAGTCAGTTTGCGTTAGCTGTTAGCAGCTCCTGCTTGCAGTGGACCCATGGATGTACAGACAACAATCACTGGATTACTTCAATACTAAAGCTGCAACGATTAGTCGATTAATAGTTTTCAACTATAAAATTAATCAATTAATCGTTTTGCGTCGTTTTTTTTAAGAAAAAAAAAAGTAAAAATACATTTCTGGTTTCTTTACTCCTCTATGACAGTAAGCTGAATATCTCTGGGTTTTGGGAAACAGTGAACAACATTTTTCACCATTTTCTGGACCAAACAACTAATCAATCAAGTTCTGGAGTTTTAACGAGCGTCTTTTTTTCTGTGATTTCTAAGCGGATCAATGGCCGTTTCTTCACGGTGAAATGACCAGACATGACGAGTCCCCGTGAATCTAAAACGCGTGCAGCCTGTCTGTGTGTCCAGGTCTGACTGAGTGATGACTCAGAGAAGGAGTACAAATTTTGACTCAAATTGCCTCACGTCTCTCCCTCTTATCTACAGAAAATATCACTGTAATCTCACCATTAGCTCCTAATAACAGCACCTGACCTCCCTACGCCCGCCCTTCTACACTACAGTCAGTTTTTCTTCACGGAGCCCACGCTACCTGTTCGATTCGGACGACAGCTACAGCGGCGTCCATGCCTCTGTTCTTGCGTTCACGGGTCAGTTCGTAGTAAATCTTGCCGGTGCAGAGAACGACTCTCTTCACCTTTCCTGGGCTGGCGGCTGCAGGCCCGTCATCGGGGATTATACGCTTGAAGAGGGTGCCTGCGGGGTAACAAACACGGTCAGCTCAGGTGGGCTTCACTGGCATGGGAAACAGATGTTAACATTGCCAATGCAAAAACATACACAAACAGAAGAACCGTTGTGCTAAAATGTGCACAGATGAGTAGGGAAGGGTAGTAATAATAATAAATTGTACACTTGCAGCTAAAATACAAAACGTGAAAACTAAACAGTGAAACTTTTTGTTTTAAATGTGTGTGAGTGTGTGTGTAAACTCTCACAATAACACAAAGAGAGGCTACACCCTAGCTTTCAGAAGAGGAGAGGTTTACATCTTTGCCTGATTCCTTCTTTTCATCCTCAGTTTCCTGCACTTTGTTTCTGTCAGAACTCACCTGGCAGCATGTCGTCAAAGCTGGACTTGGCCTCAGGGTGGCGCAACAGCGACTTGGGCGTGAATACTATCAGCTGGTGTTGAAGAGACAAAGAGGGAGCTCAGAACATGTTCGGTGACATGAACCACATGATCTGATCGCGTTTGATGGCGCGTCACTTACAGGCTTCCTGAAGGGCTGCAGGATCTGTCTGCGGAGAACGTGGAAGTAGTTTGCGGGAGTAGAGCAGTTGACAACGATCCAGTTACAGTCGTACAGCTGACGCACTGCAAAGTCCTCTGACAGTTTCTGACCAACAAGTAGGGACGGAAAATTAGAGGCAAGACCTCCTGCATACATATCACGTTAACCGACAATCATTCAGTCACTATTATTAGTCTTTGTCTTACATGTGTTGGGGGTGACCATGCTGTACATCGTGGAACTACTGTAATGCTTTGGAGGATGTAAACAGGACGTTTAGTGTTGCTATGGATTCAGTGAGTTACAGTGTGGGCTACAACTTGAGCCCGGTTTTTTTAGCCTATATTTGTTTACATTTTGGCACTATTAAAGTTATGCTGTGTGAACATGCATGGGTACACTGCAAACAGGAGCTGCTATCAACAGATTACTTTGATACTGAAGAAAACATGATGATTCCCGGGCAAGTTCGGGCGTTATGAAGAGTCTTTTTTCTCTGATTTCTAAGCGGACTAATGGACGTTTATTCGCGACGCACTACTGATATCGTCGGGATGTGAAAGTCACACCGAATCTTAACTATGTGTATCATGTCTGTGTGTTCAGATTGGACTGAGTTATGACTCAAGAGAAGGAGTACAAAGTTTGACACCTACTGCAGCAATCGATCGCTTACAGTTTCAAAGTACTGTAACTGCCTCCGTGAGCTGTGAGTCACAGCCGCAGCTGCCAACGTGTCGAGAAGCGAGCAAAATCAACGGACCAAACTACTATAACTACACTCCTGTTGTTTTCAGAACACCTGCAGGAACCAAGTCTCCTGAGGCTGCCTCTGATCTAGACGGTCTTCTACTGCCACATATACCCCTCGCACATATCTGTAACCTGCTGACAAAATAACATCATACTTTAACCATGTACCTAAATTAATCAATGTAAAAAGTTGTGTTTGAAAAAAACAAACCGAGTAGTCTAAACTGAGTCTAAATAAAACCAGCGTAACTATTAATGTTCTGAGAGGAAATAAATAGTGGAAATTAAACGGGAGGTTTTAAGAGAGAGAAAATACAAACAATGAATTGGGCCAGATTGTTCTTTAAAGTAGGAGGCCCAGATGAATTTAAGGTTGGCCTGAGGTGTCTATAATTGAAGAAATGAGAAATGCATTGACAAGA
The DNA here is from genome assembly GCA_011952105.1 of Coreoperca whiteheadi. Taxonomy (NCBI): domain Eukaryota; kingdom Metazoa; phylum Chordata; class Actinopteri; order Centrarchiformes; family Sinipercidae; genus Coreoperca; species Coreoperca whiteheadi. The sequence goes on along the minus strand of CM022482.1, from coordinate 24,648,995 downwards.
AACTGGCCATCACACTGTAGATCATTGGGTCATATTGTATAATAAAACGAGGTTGTGCAAGCAACGGATGGAGAGCCAGATGAAAATAACGTTGGTTTAACGTGTCTATTAAAAAATGAGAAAGCCACAGTAATGACAAAAATCTGAAAAGTTCTTCTGGCCATTTTCCATGCACTCCTGAGACGGCCCCTGACTGCAGCTCCTTTAGTTGTCTAACATTACTGCAAAAATGTTGTATGTATTTGTGTTCCTTTACGTGCTAAGAGTGCAGACTGTCTCTGACCCAAACTCACAGGGAAAACATCAGGGTCATCGTTGCACATCTGTAGAAACCTTTCAGGGCGGGCAGACGAGTGCTCCGGACCCTGAGAGGAGGAGGGGAAATGGAAAACCAATCGAGACGTTCTTGCGAGAATTAAGTTAAGCACTGATTACAAGGTGGCATTACAGCAACATGAGACTGAGCTGATTCAGAGATAAATGCAGAATGTGGCATGTTTCTCAGGTCCTACCATTCCCTCCATGCCGTGAGGAAGCAGCAGCACAATGCCGTTCTGTCTGACCCACTTGGCCTGACCTGAGCTGATGAACTGGTCGATGATACACTGGGCTGTGTTATGGAAGTCTCCGAACTGGGCCTCCCACAGAACCAGCGCGTTGGGACTGGCCATGGCAAAGCCTAATTCGAACCCTGCACACAGACGAGGAAATCAGGCGCAAAACAGCAGGTTTGGTGATAAGCAGAGCGACATGAGGGCACAACCTTCTATTTCCACAAACGCATCAATCCACGTCTCCAGGACCACGTGGGTGTCGCATGTCAATACGGAACTCCCTCCATTTTTTACATTCAGAGTCTATTTTTTAGCCAAGGAGACTCGAGGTAGGGCGATGTGGGTCGATCGGTCGGTCCACCACTCTGGTCCAGACTGAAGAATTTCAACAACTATGTCATTTATATGAAAGTTTGAACAGAAGTTCATGGTGCTTCATGTATCAGTTTAACAGTTAGGTTTTACAATGAGCAGTGCATCTTCACAGAGCTGCTAGTATGGCTGTAGACTCTCATGCTGGGTTCAGACTACACAAACGTTTCGTGTGTTCAGATGGTCTAATAAAGGCAAAAAAAGACCACCCAAAACATTTAAGAGATGGTCAGCGTGTCAGTTCAGGCGATAACAGAGGCTGTGACTCGGCCCGAGAGGCATGACAGACTATACGTTGGTCCTTGACCAATCATAGCTTAGAATGTAAACACATCGTGAAGCGTCAGTTGTCGTCCACTATGATACACTACACGGGATCAACTGTCGAGAAATTCACATTTCTCACTCGGCTGCATCTGAGGCTTCCCGATAATTGTACTGGCTTTATTTACTGTTCTCTGCTAATTCAATTTATTCCCAACATTCAGATTTCCACGTGAAATGGGTTGAAAAATTTAATATTTTTTCCCACCATATCCAGTCGTTGGTTTTTCCAACTCCAAGATCACTTAACCTCCTAAGCAGATACACTCTCTGTGTGCCCTTCTTAAAAAATATGGTCAGCATGTTTCGTGGAGTTAAAGTGACGATCAATCGCAGTTCCAAGATATTTAAAACTATGCAGTTTCTACAGGGGAGTGTGGTTAAAGAGCAGCAGGTGAGGAGAGTTCGTGTGTCTGCTTCTCACCTAGTACTCCATACTCAGACAGAGAGCTGTTGCAGACAGTGTAGGGAGCTTGATCAGGGGAGATGTAGTTCATTGGGATGCAGATCCTCTTATCAACGTTCTGGTCGTGAAGAACGTGGTGTCGATGGCTGTGGAGCAAATCAGAGACGAGACAATTGTATAAAACTGTGTGAGAATCACCATGTAAGAGATGACATTTAGCAAAACTGAATTTCCCTTTTCTTTTAATTCTTATCTTTATAACATTTTAAATTTAGCGGGAAGACACATAAATACTAACAAAAGAAACAGGTACAGTTCATTACACAGGGATTTAGGTGTCATCTCTCTTCAATATTAGAAACAAAAAAGAGAAATAAATAAAAAAGAAAAGTTTAAAAAAAGAGCATTAATCAGTGTCTATTTCCTGAGAGTTACAACTCAGCTGCAGCCAGTATTTTTCACACACGTCTGTCTGTAGCTGACGGGTGTAAACCATCTTTTCCAAGTGATCGTACAGTAGATAGTTGACAGTGTCCACAGTAGGGGAGGTTCTCTGAAGCCAGCATTTGGTCAAACTTTTTTTTTTTTTACTTCTTAGATCTTCATGAGGAAGACGTCCCACTCTCTCCCAAAATGGTTGAATATATAAGTGATACCAAAATATGGGGGCATGGTCGACCAGCGATTGTCTCTTTTAGCGCATGTATTACCTGAACGTGCCCCTCTCCACATCCTGGCCACTGAGGCGTACATGGATCCCCTCTTTGAGCAGGGAGCCGAAGGCCATATATTCCCCAAGAGCCCAGTCACACACTCGCTGATTCACCATATTTGCACGGCCCTTTAGGATACGACTCAAACCTGAAACAAAAGACACAAAGCAGAAACGCAGATTTGAAAGAGACTGACAGCAAAAAACAGAGGATATTGGCTGACACAGGAGGACAGTACCTCCGTGTATAGTGAAGTCTTCCACTGGCACAGAGGCAGCAATGTTTCCAATGTGGCCGAGCTCTTCTTCACTGATGCCAGTGGAAGGGCAGCTCATAGTTTTGGGCTGTCCCTCCAGTGTGAAAAAATCTAACGACAGACAAAAAAACACCACAGTTCCACGCAGACTCTGTACAGCGCAGAATATATACGATTATTAATGCACACGGGTAAAATTAACATAAGGTTCCTACCGGGCCATGGTGAGTCCAGCCAGTGTTTGATGTGAAGGATCTTCTCATCTTTGGAGCGAGTGTAAGCTTCCTCGCAGATTTTGTCGTACCTAGCTACTTCCTCCTGAAAGAGATGGATGATTTAGTATCAAAATAATTAACGAGAGGAGTTTCCAGTCGTGCTAGCTACTCTGTGAGGCTGTACAGGGCTGCTTTGAGCTAAATGCTAACATGCGGATGTTTAGCAGGTATAATGTTTACCATGATCACTATCTTAGTTTACAGTGTTAGCGTGCTAACGTTTGCTAATTAGCCCTAAACACAAAGTGCAGCTGAGGCTAAGCTAAAGTATTGGACAGATTAAAACTTTGAACTGTTGAAGGGGCTAGATGAAAAGTTAAGAAATCACCACTTAAATTATAATTCATCCTGAGGAAGACATGTCTGAACCAAGTTTCATGACAATCCATCCAATAGTTGTAGAGACATTTGACTCAAAACCAAAAAAGTCAACCTGCTGGTGGCATTTGAGGAAGATCAGTAGGATTTATCCTCTTGGAACCATGAATGTTTGTACCATTTCATGGCAATCCATCCAATATTGAATGAGCCACGCCGCTAGCATGGCTAAAATGGTAAAAGGGTGATTGTTGGCAGTCTTGTCTTCAGTTTAAAGTAATTAAATCCCTTTTATTTTAAGTTTGTAGCTCCTCACAGCAATTGGAAAAATAATTTTTAGTAAGGTCTGAAAGTGTTGTTCCCGCTTCAGTCACAAAAGACGGAAAGATCCGACTGACTGAAAAGTGAGCACCTAACGCTCTCAAAAGCACTTTTGCTTGCCTGGTTTTCTTTGTGTCAGACTATTCTATCAGCCGTTTCTTTCCATTCAGATTGTTGAGACGCTCCGTTATGTCACACACAGCAGAGGCGTCTGTCAGTGACAGTTTTCCCCTTGCCGACAATGAAACCTGCGTTTCTCCTCACTCATCTTGCAGAAGGATTATAGCTTTTTTCCCTTAGTGTAAAATGCTGCCTCTGTGCCGAATCAGCATCTTCAGATCGACAATGGCCTCAAGGTAAATGTGACGCAGGCTTGAATTTAACTGTTTCAAACGGACGTTCATGTTAAAGATCTACAGCAGTGCGGGTTTCTTTACCTCATACTCTTGTGTTGTGACGACTCCCTCAGCGATGAGTTTTTCAGCAAACTTCTTCAGGACCCCTTTCTGCTTCTTGATCTGTTTGTACATCAGCGGCTGAGTGAACATGGGCTCATCCATCTCATTATGGCCGTTACGTCTGTAACACACCTGAACGTGAAGAGGCAACGGTTTAGCTTTGCTTTTCTCATGACACATTTCTCTTGCTGACACAATCAAGTGACCAGCCAACACGCTGAATTATTATGTGGAAACATTAGTACATCACTCTGAATTTCAGTGTTGACCGTCTCCCTAGATGCTGATCTTGGCACATTACCACAAATTGAAGGGTCCCATAGTCTCACATTGTCAGATCTATTTCCGCATTATGTTTATAGCACCGGAGAAAGGTCTGGCCGGACCTGCTGTCATTCTTAGATTGTCGTACAAAATGGCTAATTGCCTGTCTTATGTGAGTTTCTACCTTTTGCTCCCTAAAGTTAATTAAGTTAATTTAAGTCTTAACAGAGACTGGAAGGGAGACCATGTCGCCACCAGTATACTCCGTCAGAACTTCCCAAAACTAAGTTGTGTGAAGGTGAGAAAGTAGGAAGCAGTTTCAACTTCTCTCTCAACAGCTCTTTTTCATTTCTTACACAATCATTTCTGTCACTTTTTATGTGAACAACTGAGTGCAACACAAGGAACGCCTTCAAGGAGAGACTGTCTGAAAATCTGCGCTGTTATCTGCCTTTTCAAACGATATCGCTTCGTAAACATCATACGAACTAGCTCTTTTCTAGGATAAGCCGCCCCTAAGCATGCAGATTACAACAGTAGCCAGTGGCGGCTTTATCTCAGTGGTCCACATCCATTGAGTCAGACTGGCTTTAGCTCTGGTTTACACTTCTACTCTCAGCTGCTAAAGAGGAGAGGTTTCCCTTTCTTGTTACCCTGTCTCCCAAAAACTGTCCAACTTTCCTCACAAATAGTTGCTCGACTTCCTCGACCTGTCAGGCCTCTCTCTTCAATTTCTGGGAAGAAGGAGCTAATGCAATGACTGTCAGTAGATGATTCACTTTTTTAAAGAACTTCTTTGTTTTTCCTGCCTGGGATCCACCTTAAAAATCCTCAAACTATCATTTCAGCAGAGGAAACAATCGTGATATAATGCACGTAGTTAGAACCCCTCCTGTGTACTTACCAGGTCTACGACCACATCTTTATGGAAAGTGTTCCTCCACTCGGCCGCTACCTTACACACATACATCACAGCCTCCGGGTCGTCTGCATTGACGTGAAAGATGGGGGCGTTGACGACCCGCGCAACATCAGTAGGGTAAGGAGATGAACGTGCCATCCTGGGGTCCGTGGTGAAACCAATCTGTGGATGAGAGCAGTAATTACTAAATTAACAGCTGTACTCATTCTAACCAGTGAAGCTCAAACTCAAACCAGCAGGGTTTTCTCTTTTTGGATCCATTATGTGGTTACTCTCTTTCCGTGTCATTTCAGGCTGTGCATTCAATCAAATTCTAAATAAAGTAATGTAGGGGTGAAATGAGGATCTGTTTGCTGTCGTTATGATGCCTCAGTAGTTCAAGAAAAAAAAACCTTTGTGTAGCTAAACTGGTTATATTTTCAATACATTCAATATAAGTAAACTCTTTGGACTCAAACCATTTCAAAATCACAGAATATGTATAGGAATAGCACCATGTAGCTTGACTGTTTGTTGCTCAAATTTAAAAATAATATAAGGAATATTTCATGAGTTAGATCAAACTCAGCTTTTCAGAGTAATTTTAGCAGCAGTGCTGGGGCGAATTCTGCTACACTTGATTATTGGTCACTGTTGACTGTTGCGTTGCATTGTGGGTAATGTAGGCGCCAGGTTTTGACAAGGAAAAAGAACGTGTGTAATAACAAAGACTCTCTTTTAAAGAGAACGTGACAGCCTGCAGAAACTGGCATAACCCTGGTAACACAGAGGGCTTGTTCCCAACCCAGTTCCCAGTACCCTGTATTCGCTGAAAGACATATGGACACACGATGGCATTGTAACTCTCAATCAGTCCACAAGTGCGTAGTACCTGGTTGTTGACCACCACATGTATGGTGCCATGTGTGGTGTAGGACGGCAGGTCAGACAGGTGGAACGTCTCGTACACGATACCCTGGCCTGCGAATGCAGCATCACCGTGAAGCAGAATAGACATCACCTGTGAAATCATTCATCAGGTTACAGGCGTGTTAGTAACACGAGTAAAGGTGTCTTTTCGCCCATATGTTTACATAACAACCTAAATCAGCGTACCCTCTTGCCCTCGGTGTCTCCACAGTAGAACTGCTCAGCTTTGGTCTTTCCCTGCACCACTGGGTCCACTGCTTCCAGGTGGGACGGGTTCGCCACGAGTGACATCGTGATGAACCGGTCGCTGACCCGGTTCACCCTCTTGTGACACATCCCCAAGTGATATTTCACATCACCCGAACCCTGAGAGCAGACAATCAGGAAAGAGTTAGAGCTAACATATTTAGGAGACTGTTTGGCCTTGATTTTCCATGTTAAACTAGTGCTAAATGATTCGCCGGTAAATCAATTAGTTATTATTATTATTATTAGTAGTTATTTAGTTATTTGACAAGAAAATTAATCTACAACAATTTATTCAGTAAAAATCCCAAACATTTGCTGATTCTAGCTTCTCAAATGTGACGATTCACTGCTTTACTCCCTTTTATAATTTTTGTGTTTTGGCCTGTTGGTCAGTCAAAATAAGCAATTAAAAAGAACAGCTTGACATTATGGAAAATACGCTTTTTCAACGAGGGGCTCTAAGGACAGAGGGTGCTGTATGCAGGACAGGTTGTAAATCCCTTTGAGGCAAATTGTGATTTTGAATAAAATTGACTTGACTTGACTACGCTTATTCACGTTATTGCCAAAAGTTGGATGAGAGGATTGTTACCACTCTCGTGTCTGTATGGTAAATATGAAGCTACGGCCAGGGGACAGTTAGTTTAGCTTAAATCTACCTGCCAGATGGATCACTTACTCACTAATTAACATGCTCTATCTTGTTTGCTCTATCTCTACACAGACCAAAGTGTAAAAAACGACAAGTCCTGGTTTTATAAGCGGTTATGTGCTGGAGCTACAATATTTCTTGGATGGGCACAGCAACTTCCTTCACTCCAGATTTGTACGGATTAGACAAAATAAGATATAAGGTGATAATTAGTGAGTTTTGGTTGACAGATTTTTAAAAACCTTTGTACAAAGCCAGGCTAGCTGTTTCCCCCTGTTTCCAGTCTTTATGCCAAGCTAAGCTAATTGCCTGCTGGCTGTAGCTTCAGAGAGTGGTTTCAATCTTCTCATCACACTTTCAGCATGAAGGTGAATAAGAAAATTCCCAAAATGTCAAGCAATGTTTTAAAGACCGTGCGCTCTGAGAAACTATGATGGTATTTTTCCCAATTTTCTGACATTTTATAGACTAAACACATAATTGTTAAATCCAAAGAATAATCTACAGGTTAATTGGCAGTGAACATAATCCGTGTCGGCAGCCTTACAATCACTGATTACTACTGAAACTAAGCAGTTAATGTTCACACCTCATCTGCAGCCTCCAGCTTAGAGTCAAACTGGCAGAAGATTTGGTCCAGCTCCTTCCGGATCACATTAGCCAGCACATTCAGCCTTCCCCTGGAGATGGAGAAAGACGCGTCAGGGAGGAACATTCAGGCACAGGCAGTCCTCGACATTCGTCAGGCATCAAATTCATACTGTGAAAAAACACATCTTTGTACTTAAGCCAATGGCTGTAACAACCAATCAAAAAAGGGGAACCGAATCTCCAACACATGACTAAATTACCACTTGAATAACTGATAAAAACATCTAAAACAAAACATATAATACAGGTTACATGGGCAGTCAGAAGAAGTGTTTCTTATCAACAAAAAAGTTCAAAAATTCGCAGACAATAACTAATGCAAGTCTCAATATCCCAAATGTGAACATCTTCATAACCTTGATTTTATTTTCCTACGCACCAATCCTCCAGGTGTGCTTAAAGCCGGGCAGACACGGCACGGATTCAGCCAGATTTTAGCCTCGAATTGGACTCCCCAGACTCATTTTAGAATCGGGACGAATTTCAGCCAGATGGCTTGGCGTTTGACGTGCAGTTTCTCTGATTAATTGCCTGAACGATCAACAATTTGGGTGTCGATCTGTGACGATCGGTTTGATTCCTGGTGCGTCAAAGATTCTGGTCGGCTGTCTGCAGTTTGAGCAGTTCCGCGTGGCTGCAGTCAAAAGATAAGTTATAAATTGTGGTGAGCTTGTTAAAGCAGTAGTAGTTTACATGTTGTGGATAAAACCGCCGTGTTGAACGAGACTCTGCTGTGATATAAATCAACTCCGATGCAGAAAAGACAGATCAGACGGTCTGCACCTTCCACCACCTGTGGCTCCATTTTTGTCTTTTTTATTTATTTCTTTGATAGTAGAATCGCACAAAGCAACTCCAAAGCCATTCTTTTAGTCAACACTGTTGAGGACGCGGCCGTCGTGTTTGAATAAACTTTATTGGAATAGTCCCTGAACAAAACCGACCGGGGTTCCATAAAAGTGGCAGGTTCCGGCTTTGCAGAAAGGCCGATTAAAATATGTAGTGTGTGTTAACACAGCGTAGAAGATGATTAAAAACCGCTCTGTGTCGGCCCAGCTTTAGACAGCACCGGTTTGGTAAAAGATGTGATAACGCTGTTTACCTGTGTGGCATCCCCATGATCACACTCTCAACTCCGCTCTGACTGGACATGTCGATGATGGTCTTCAGGGCCGGGACGAGCGATTCGCAACCTTCCAGACCGAATCGTTTCTCTGATGACCATTTCCTCTGGAGAAACTCCTCAAACCTGTGAAGGACAGGTGGTGGTGCTGCTGCTTTACACTGAGACTCATCTGTATACCCCCCCCCCGGAGTCAGTAAAACACCTCGTCCCCTCCAGCTGCTTTTCATGCTCTTCCAGTTATTTACTGATCTGTGTTGAGGAATGAGAAGAAACACAGACGGACCTTGTGGATCGGATCATTCTGGCCAAAAGAGTCCTCTTCTCCTCCAGACTGAACTGCATGATTCCTGGTGTCTCGAACTTCTGTCTGATCCACTGACACTGCTCCACGTCGTTAATGAACATAAACTCTACTCCTATATGCTGACAGTAGGCCATCTAGAAGAGCGAGGGAAAGGTTTAATGAGTCTAATGTTAGGTATCGTAATGTTCTGTTAAATCTAGAAACTGCACTCTGTGTTTAGCTGTCCGAGCAGACAAAGATCTCTTGATCTTAGAGCGGCAAACTTGAAATTGAAGACCTCATCTATTTATTCTGGCTTTTTATTTTGGGTGATCCCATCTTGTCAGCTCTAAAGTTTTAAATTATATAATTTGTGCAATTGGTTTCATTATTTAATTTTTCAATCAAACGTATTATTATTGTTTATCCTAATGTTTGTTGTCTGCTCAACATTGTTTTTAACCCTGTATTGTGAAGCACGTTGGACTGCATCTCTGCATGAAATGTGCTGTACAAATAAAATAGGGATGTGGATTATTTTATTTTTTTTACACCATTGACCCATTTTAAAGAACTTTACCTCAAGGCGGCGTATAATCTCTTTGAGTGGCAAAGTGCTCTCATTGCCACCGATGAAGGTGGTGGTGGGAAGCCGGAACACTTTGTCCAAGTCGGATTCGGCCAGCCCGTAAAAACCTGTTGATAAGACATTGACGTGAAAAAGCTTGCCAAACAAGGCAGGTCAATGTGGGGGTGGGAAATGGGGGAAAGGGAGGGGAACAGAAAAACATCATGAGACTGACATATAACATTACCAAGAAACAGAAGAAGAGAGATGAAAGAAACGTAAAGGAAACACTAATGAATTCAAGATGTCCTGGAATTTGTGGATTTGTCATCGTTACTACTTTAACTCCCTGAGCAGCTGTCAAATCTGGCAGATTACATTTAGTCCAAAGTGCTGCAGCCAGACTCCTGACAGGAGTAGAAACATTATATTACAGCCCCTTTGAGCTTCAATCTATCATCACTTTATTGGTAAGCTTTAAAGGAGCAGGGCTGCAACTGATTATGTTATTATTACGTTTAATCTGCAGATTGTTTCGATTAATAGATTAATGTTTTAGTCTAAAAAATGGCAAAAATAGTGATAAAGAAGTGAACAATTTCACATAGTCCAAAGTCTTCATATTGCTTGTTTGGACTAACAGTCGTTTCATTTACTATCATGAATGACAGAAAAGCAACTAATTCTCACATTTGAGAAGCTGGAGCCATCAAATGTTTTGGCATCTTTTGCTTGAAAAACGACTTACACTTAATCAGCCACCAAAATAGTTAATTGATTAATGAACTAATTGTGCAGCTCTAAAAGGTACACTCCAACAATTTTATACACTGAGATCAGTTTACTCATCTTTTAATTTTCATGTGTGAATGCAGCAGGATTTAAACTCCTGACCTTGGACTCATTATTAGATTATTAAGAGTCGCTGCACGTTATGAATCTCCTTTAAACATTTCTATTAAAGCAGCACTCCAACTATTTAGTAGAGCGCTCCCATAAAGTTGGGGGATTTACAAATGACAGCTAAGAATGAACTAAACTGACACAGCAGAGGCCAAAATGATCTGACTTAAGTTTATAGCTATGGGTCAAACTCCAAAAGGGCTGGATCCTACGTTGCCCATAATGCAACTTGGAAACCTTTCCCATTAGGCTCGCACTGCCTGGTAAATGACCATGTTTTTCAAACTCCACACATCCAGGTTGTAACCAGGATTCCTGTTAACAGTGTGTAGTCCCTGAGCTGAGCCAAACTGGGATGACCTTGTGTGTAAATTCGGTCAAGTAGCCCTTTAAGGGACATTTTGACAATGAATTTTATCTCTAATTATATCTTTTAATCCCTTATGAGACGAAAGCTCTCTTGTGGTCACTACAGAATCAAAACTGAACTGATTCCAATCTCAAAACGGCTGAGCGTTCTTTGTCAGGGCCCTGAGGCTCTGGACTAACCTGCCAAACGAGATCAGACAAGCCCCGTGTCCTCCTTTAAAACCAGCTTGCATACATCAGACCGGCACATACGGGTAATTCACAAAACGTCATGGCAACGTGATTTGACGCGTGTTGGGGTTACAGTTTTTACAAGTTTGTATACATTCCTTTCGTATTAAACACGCCTTCGTTTTATAGACATGTCTAATAATGATTTAGTGACATTGCTTGGACCTGAGCGTTCGTGATACCTTGATATATTAAGGTTGATCGGATCGGTCAGCCGTCATGCTCCTTGAGCTTTCCTCCCCGGTCCCAACACGGCGGCCAGACATTGCTTATCCGGACAACTATACATAGTTGAATCACCAGGTAGCGTTAGGCTAAGTGTTGTCTGTAAATAAGCAGCTGTATGATCTGGGCTGAGACTTACTTGGAGATGACAGTCATGTTTACTGCTGCCGCTATACTGTAGCTTACTCCAGCAGCTATAACGTTAGCTATCCATCAGTAGTCTAACTCACCAGCATCATTTAGCTATTTACCAAACTGAGGGTTTCTTTTCATGTATCTTATGTGCCTCAATTCTCAGTGTGAAAGCTTTGTTTATTAGTACACTAGTTTCACTGTAGTTTCTCATGTTTACATACAGTATGTTGAAGCGCTATTCTTTCCCCAAAAGGTGCCGCGGCCACGGCGCTTGATGACGTGTTGCTGATCTAATGAATGGTTTTAACCTGGAACTGTGGCATTATTTGGTAATGCTTGGTTTTACGGGTCTGTAATTTCTTAATGATTTTCTTGGACGTTTCCTGGAAAGAACCATGTTATTTGGTATAAATTATACAGAAAATACACCAAAAAAGTTCTGTTATTTTAGTCAGCATTTAGTTATTTGTGTTGGGTATTCAGTCCTTTAAAATAAAGTGATGCCCAAAGTCTTATGCTATTTACGCTATTTTGAGGTATTCCAAGTAATATTTGTGAACATAAACTTTGAGAACTTCAAAATCTGAGAATGCCACAGAGTGTATGGCTGCAACTAACGAACAGTTTAAAACAAAAAAAGTATTCAGTTTACTATCACATAAGACAAAGAAAAACAGGAAATTCTCACAATTGAGAAGCTGGACCCAGTGAATGTGTTGTCAATTTTACTATACAAATTACTTTTATGATTAACCAATTACTACAATTGTGACAATTTGATTTTCTGTTGATTGACTTATCGATTCGTTTTTCAGCTCCAAATGAGGGTAAAAGTAATTTATTGAGCTGGGAAACTATTGAAATACAAGGTTCTGTTTTTGGTTCAGAAGAACATTGTTGAGTAAAACTAAGCGAGAACTAAAAACTCAAAAATGTCATGAAACAAAATCACTACTTTTTCGTAATTTATCTGACTTTCTTTGGCTTCGTGAGTTTATGTTAACAAATATTGACTAGACTTTGCTGACGCCAGGAATTCTTGAATTGAGCCGATTTCTCCTTATAATAAACCACACAGTATCGACACAGTGAGAAGCAGCCGATGTGCTTCTCGCTGAAAGCAAACAGCAAACCAACAGGAGCGGACTGATGGGTTAGATTTGCTGGTCAAATGATATGTCTATATTCTGAGGAGGAGCATTATGGGGTAGGTTGTGTTTATTTAAGCATGTGATGTCCTCAATGCACCAAACAGAGATAAGACAATATGGAACAGAGGAGGGGAGGCGTGTATCTATGTCTGGGTTTTTTCCAATATGCCAGAGTCAGCTCTCTGCATTACATAAGGGATCTTTAGACTTTCCTCCCTCCTCTGCGAACCGTCCCGCACACAACAACACAGAACTTGTTTCCTTTGATGGTTCAAAGTATCAAGTAGTGTATGCCTGCGCTCTAATGGCAGCAACATTTTAATAAAGCAGGCACAGATAAGCATGACTAAGTCCTGTGGCTGCTGAGCAAAGGTTAGGGGGAACCAGCTAACACACGCACACCCTTTCTAAGCAGTACCACGTAATATACTGTGTCAGCCCTCACATCTTCCCCGAGAAGAGATGAAAGCTAAAACGTAGGAGGGCGGGGACAACCCCAACACTATACCTCTGAGTTAATAAGCTGATGATGAACCACAGGAAACTGGTTTTAAATTTAACTTTACCAGGAACACCACTGACCACAGGCAGGATTTTAAAATGAACACACAGCTCATCAATGGATGTAGGCCAAGGGTTAGTTCCCACTAAAAGAGCAAAGAGCAAGGTTTGAGGTTCTCTCCTACCACCGGCAGTCAGATTACACTCACGTTCTTTATAATGAGAGAACTCTGGAGGCATGGAGAGACACAAACACACACTGTGGGCTAAGTATTGCACAGAACTTCTCATTTATTCTTTTAGGCTGATTTGGACCCCGACATCGACCTATTGTTCGACCTCTGTGAACCTCAGCGCCACCGGGACAAAGCAGAACTCGGTGAAACTGAACAATGCCACTATTAACCGTGGAAACATCCTATTACAGCTCATAACAATCACCTGTTTTTGAACTCAGAGGCCCAACCTTTTCATTAGGCACAATGACAGTTTGCTGCAGGCATGCACAACACACCGCAGCAAACACACACACTTTACAATTTGTTCTAACTCTTTAGTAAAACTGGCAAATCTATGTTTAGTTAACACAGTAATGGAACTGAAGTGACTGAATGTTACCTTGTGTTGTTAGAATTGCTTCCATTGTCTTCCTCATATGTAAGTCGCTTTGGATAAAAGCGTCTGCTAAATGTAAATGTAAATGTGAATAAACTGAATACCCAGTCAAATGAAAGTAAGTCAATAAAAAGCATATTAATTATTTGTATTGAAAATTGCCAGATTACTTCCCAAACGCTTTAACTAGTATAGAAAGTTGTGTGCTAACAACCATAAAGCGTGTTGTCTTATCTTTTTTCCTCTGAAGATATAACTTTCTATACAGTATGGGCTGATAAGAACAACAGGATATACATGTGCAAGGTCAAATGTGACTTATTATGGCATGAATATAGACATAATGAATAACAAACAGGCAAAATACATTATGGGGAGCGAGACACAACTAGCTGCTAAAAGGCCCTGATAGGTAGAGGAACATTATCGAAGCCTTGTGCCCCAAAGGGGAAGAAGAGCATAACTGAACTGAAAATACATTAGGACGTAAATAAAAATGAAGACCCTACAGCGGTGCTAGCAGCTCTGTGAGGCACAGCAGCCCTTTGAGCTAAATGCTAACATGCTCACAATCTCACCATCTATCTGCAGCCACAAAAAGCTCTAAAAGTAACAACCATAACACATGTTGTCTTCTTTCCTCCGAAAATATAACTTGCTATACAGTATGGGCTGATAGGAACACCAGGATACACGTGTGTAAGGCCAAACGTGACTTATTATGGCATGAATAAAGACATTAATGAATAACAATCTTATTTACAAAATTCATAAAAGGCACCATTTTCTAATAAGGCATACTTTACAAAGCCTAATTGTACCTAATGGCTTTGTTAACGGGTAATACATTGTTTTTTAATCATTTATATTTAAGTAATAATAATCAATAAAAACGACTTTTAGGTTGGCAGGTTGTGTATATCCTCCTCTAGCATTGCTAGCTCTGTCTTTTTAGCTCGTTATTTCATCTTCATCCAGACCTTGGCTTCTTAGAAAGTCAAAAACCCAGGAACATTTATTAATAACTTACCCTTTCTAATAAACAATAAAATCTGCAGTTATGTTCGTAAATCATTAACTATCCGGGCTATTAAAATAATCTATAAAGTCTGCAGTTTAATCATTTATTCCGAGCTGACATCAGCTGGGGATAGCAGAGGTCGACTCATGATAAAAACACCTGTGAGGTTGCAGGGCCGTTAAAAAAAGGTCTGCGTTTGAAAGACTATAATATCTTAGTCAGGGTGCTTTGCAATTTTAGGGGTCTTTCTGCAGAGACGGATTACGAGAGCAATTAAGTAATCGTTTAGTCCATAAAACATCAGAAAATACAGTCCAAGGTGACGTCTTCGGATTGCTTTTTTGTCTGATCAACAGTCCACAAACCAGAGACATTACAACTCATTCTCAATATTAAAGGACTCCGGAGCAAAAAAAAACCCATATTGATATCTTTGACTTCCCAACAAGAACTGTCACTGTTAGCTCTGGGGCCCCTGGACCCCTTGGACCCTTGGGCTTTGTGCCTGGCAGGCCTGTTTGGTAATCCACCATTAAGCTATAGTAGAGGAGGATATACATCAGCCAAAAATTCTTTTTTCACAATCAAGCCAAGCCAAAATGTGGTTCTTATCAATGGCTAAGTCCTGATCCATAAAGCATTACTTATATTTTTATCAACATTAATAAAACCATTAGTTCCAATGTTTAAACCCTTAAAGTGTCAAGTGTTTTGTTAGAAAGTGGGACCATGTAAATAACTAACACAAAGTCAGAAATAAACAACAAACCACTAAGTATATTTCTAAAACATGTAATTATTTATTTTTGACCTTTTTATTAATTGAGTAGCCTTTTGTGTTTCTAACCTCTTTTCTCCTGTTTATGTTTTAGTGAGGGAGGTAAATTAGTGGGGAATATAGCTTGTTGTTTTGGCCATGCTCTGCCCGACGCTTATTTTACCCGGATTTATGATTACATTTACTTCATTTGGACTGCATCGGCTGTGGCACTGGACATCCTTGGGAGTGGGGAGAGAGGGGAGTCATCTTTTTAATGCTGCGCTCCGGTTCCCCTAGGCCGGGCGTAACACAACTTAGCTAACGTTAGTCACATTACTTGCTGTGTCGTTGTTCACTCTGTATCATGGTATTGGATTTCCCACCTCTTTGGAAGTAAACAAAAGAGGAGGGAGTCCAATAGTGGAGGGGAGCTCACTCAAGATAAGTATGTGGGAACTGACGGGAGTGTCACATGAAAAGGGAAAATTAAATAAGGGGTAAAAACAGGAAGGCAGAAAGAAAAGCACAACCAATGAAAGGTGGGACAATTTTTGTGTCCAGTAATAAAATGACAGGGGAAAGAAAAGGTGGGACAAACCAAAGAGATCAAGTGTTTAAGGACAAAAGGGATCCAACAACTAAATAACAGGAAGAGGGAAGGACGGGGACAGAGAGAGAAAACATTAGTAAACATGTACACAGGTTTATTTTCCTCACCAACGTTCTGAAAACCAACGGTACACGGGGCATCATCAAAGTCTACACAGCTGATGTCCAGGGGGTCCAGCTTGGCTATGTGATGCCCTCGTACCTACACACAGAGCAACACGGCGTGTGCAGGTCAGTCTTTGTCAACCCATTTCATTTAACATTTAAAATCCATTATATTTAATGATGTTTTACAGCTGGAGTCTGTCAGACCTCAAACTGAAGTAATGTGTCACTTTCTGCAGCGCACCTCTGAAACATGTCAGCAGTTCAAAATCAACTTTACAAGCAATTTACAACATTCAGTTAGAAGTGAAACAAGTACCAAGCAGCAACACAACAGGGACTACCCCCTGCTGTGAGGCCGCAACGGAGATGCATGTATTCACGGCAATTAAAGCAGGCTAAACTGGGCCCGTGGAATGACAATAGAGATTAGGTCATTTACATGTCAATGTACAGTGTTTTTAAACAACTCCTTCATTATGGCCCTCTATCTGACTGATTGCTAAAGCCAGATTTCATCATTAGACTGTTTATTAAATAAGGGCACCAAACTTCAACTTTTGATCCCCTCTAATGTCACCTGACCTGAATTTAACCCAACTTTACAGTTTGGAAACACCAGCCAGCATGTCTGTAACTTGACAATGTGTACGTCTTTTCTAACAAATGCAGCCTCAAAAACCACCATTATGTCATTCATGGGACTTGGGAAAGTCCATTTTTTCCCACCAGTAAACTGCAACGACAACCTATTGTCGTTTTGATGTTTGTTCTTCCTGCCAATCAGAGTATCAGTTCAGTGTCATCATTTCACTGTAGGATATCTTGTACTGATAGAGGCCTGAAGATAAATGTCACGTGGACGCACCCTCTGATATGATTTGTTCAGGATCTTTGCATCCTGAAACAGTCAATGTCACTGTCAGTGTGGAATTCTACATATATAAAACGCAACCCTTTTAATAATGGAGCAACGAGCATTTTCTGTGTGACATAAATAGCTCAGGTGTGTTTGTAGTTTACCTGGTATGCTCGTATGAGCGATTGTACTGCTAGATGATCCTCCACCAGCTTCTCCACGTTGGACTGAGCCCCGACCAGTGCCTGGACACTGGGCAGTCCCTGGGAAGTCCCACTGAGGGGTGGAGGGCACTGGTAGGCCACACCAGGTGGAGCCCCAGCGTTAGCATTACGGAAAAATATATCCCAGGACTGCAGCGAGAAAACGGAGAGAGAACAGGAGACAAATTACTCGACACGTTTGAACAGATATTAGCATTTGTTATATAATATATAAGCTATACATTGCTATATACTTCTACAGTGTGTTCTCACAGCTCCTGCTAAAGTAATAAGAGATCATGCCAGGTCAAATGTTCATTCACTTAAATGTGGACAACAGACATGCGTACAAACACAGCAACATTAATAAGACTAAGAGTCTGCAGCCATCACATGTTAGCGGCTCTGTGAGGCTGTACTTACATAGAGCGCTACATTAGCATGCTAACATACTCACAGTAACAATGCTGATGTTTAGCAGGTGAGATTTACCAGGTGTTAACATGTTTACATATGCTAATTAGTACTTAGCACAAAGTACAGCTGAGACTGAAAATAAATGAATTGCATGTATTTGGTCATAAACCAAAGTATTGGACAAATTACATTTTTGACCTGATGATGGCGCTAGAATAAAAGCTGGGGATAAGTTATTAAATTGATCCTCTAGCGACCTTGAATATCTGTAACAAATTTCACTACAATCAGTCCAATAGTTGTCAAGATTTTTCACTGAAAACCAAAAACCTCAACCTCACGGTGGCGCTAAAATACTCTTTGTTATTATTCATCCTATGGAAACGGGAGCGAGGGGGGGTCCTTTTACGTATGTTGGATACTAATTACTATTTCTATTTTTTTTTTTTTACACATTTGAGCAGA
This sequence comes from Coreoperca whiteheadi, assembly GCA_011952105.1. NCBI lineage: Eukaryota > Metazoa > Chordata > Actinopteri > Centrarchiformes > Sinipercidae > Coreoperca > Coreoperca whiteheadi. The sequence continues at coordinate 24,630,805 of CM022482.1, read as the reverse complement.
GTCACAGCCCATCCTCACCTACTCACCCGGTCATTCCTCACTTTTCCTCCCTATAGCCTATGCTTTAGATTCCTCATTAAGCAGATCATCTGATTATAAAAAAATATTATTATTAATTAAAATTAATAATAAAATTATTATTTTAATATTATTTTAAATACTAGTCATGGTGATGGCAACAGCCCAGTGGATGTGAGCAGATATTGATCAGTGATGTTGGCAAACCACCTTGCATTTTGGAGGCAACTTGGTTGCAAGAAAACGTATCACTCCGCCCATTAGGTTCTTTTTAATATTTTTATTTAGGTTCCTAAATTTGGGGGCGGCGGCTTTTAAATCACAATGTTACGATAGTAAAGGGCTGGTTGATGACTGTCAGCCATGGCACTAAGGAAAAGGCAGAGGATCACCAATTTCCTTCGAATTGATCTATAGGCCATGAATGTGTGATCCAAATATCATGGCAATGTTCTTGAGATATTTCTGTTTGGACCAAAGTGCCACTCGCTTGGCTAAAAACACACTCATACACACACGTTTGACCTTGCATCTAAGTTTCTAACCAGAGAGGAGAGTAACTGGCTTATTGCTGTGAGAGGCAATGAGCCAGAATTAAAGGTAAAGAAAGCTTCTTCACATCCACCTCTGTAGTGATAGGATATCAGCTTACAGGTAGTGTGGTATAGTGTGACATACCATTTTTACCACGGCGCTTTAGGACTTTAACACTTGGCAGCACAATAACACGGCTCATTACCAGGGTGTCTGCTGATACAAAATGTCCATACAGACTTGATTAAACCCTTACAAAAGATAAGCAGATTTAAACTGGCAGTGGACTCACATACGTGTGCGTTCAGTCTGGCATCTATAACAACATCCCAACCTTCCCTCTTTCACTCACGTTTGTTTGACACTGAACATTTTTGTGACATTTTGCTCTACAGAGTGAAAGCCTGTGTCAAAGGGTTCCAGGTTAATCAGCTTAATGATGTTTGTCAGCTTATTGATTGTAAATCTGAGGTTGTTCTACTTTGCTCACCAAAAGAAAAGTTAAAAGTTCCAGATAAGCTTGGCAACTCAGCCTGTCTAGTAATTTGGAAGATTTGTGTGTAAATGCTGGTCTTTATTATAAGGCTGAATTCAAAAGAGCTATTCAGTGTTGTTTTGACTGTCTAAAGAAATTACAAGAATTAGCTCATTTCCGACCTGGACAAAGTTATTGCTGGAATGGAGTCAGTAAATTAAGTCATCTTCTGACTGTGGTTAATTATGGGTGGAAACCTGATTAGTTCCCTTTAAGGCACTTACAGTAGTAACTTTATGCTATGAAGTCTTATTATTATAGTGGCACCACTGCGTTTGAGCCATCAAAAGCAGCGCTATAATGGCAGAATAACTATTGCTGGTTACCACTGCTACTCCGAATGACTAGAAAACTCATTGCCACAATGTCATGATAGTTTGTTAATGGGCATTTAAAAATAAAGCAACTTGCTGGAGACCAGTACAATTACTGTTTAGAATAAAATGTGTATGTGCCACTCTTACTTGCACTTCCAAAATGTTTTAACCGCACGCCACCCTTTGATAGAGATCTGTCGGCTCTAGCTGGCTGCATGGAATTGCAGGGAGAAATGGCAGCTAGTAGCAGTAACAACGCTAACTAGCCAATGTGAAATGACACGTGTGTCCCAAACCATCTACCAGCAGCACGGGTTAAAAGCCCCCATCACAGAAGTAACATGAGCATTAAAAAAATTAAGAACTTCACTCATAAGAAACTGTCAGTGCATTCATTAATAAGCATTAATTATCAGCTGCAGGGGATCATGAAAAGGGTTTCTGCATCAGTGTTTTTTCTGAAATACTATAAGTGCAACAACGTGATGTATCTTCCATCCAAAGTTTTCACCTCTACCTACTGTCACCAAGTCCCACACTAAAACTGTAAACGTACGTCAAACCGATCACGGCGTTGATCACAGAGCCTGACGGGCTTCTGTACTATTCATTATACAGCCGTAAACACACAGTAACAGAGTGAGCCGTCTTACCTTAAAACTGTTGTTTCTTCCTCACCATATAAAATCCAAAGCTCTGAACAGATCACTAGATGCTTACAGTTAATTAGGTTTCCTTCTTGCGATATTGAACATTATCCACTTTTGCAATTTGAGCAGCAGCTTATGGCACCCAAACAACTTCTCTTGTTGATCTCCCCATAAACTCACAGTCATTCTGGTTTGTTTTTTAACCCCAGCGTGCATGCATCCCACAAAGACAAAGAGCAGTAGTATTTCTAGCAGATGTAATGGTAACAGTAGTAGCAGCAGTTCTTGGGTTAGTACTGTATTAGTGAATCAGTGCATACAAAACTGAAATCATTCCTCCTGTTCATACTGGCCATTAAGAGATCCCTTCATAACAGGCTTGCAATGGTAGAGATGGGTGGACACAATCCACAGTCCTCATTCTGTGTAAAAATACATTCCAAAGTTCAGCCAAAGCTAATATGAGACTTCAGCAGTCTGAGTTAGACAAATCAAGAAAATATCTTCCAAAGATAGCGTCATTTTAGTACCAAACACCCTCTTTGTTTCCATGGACATCGTTTCCTTGCTAAGCCAAAGGGTGAATGAATGAAAGAAATTTTGTTTTTACACAGTAAGATGTGTAGTTCATCCAGAATAGCAGGTGCACTGTGTCTGGAAAGAGATGTGGCTGTTGAGTATTTTAAATATACATTTTCTATTCTATGAGCACCACAAATTAAATTCCTCCACTGTATTGTGCTGGTGACATACACCTCAGAGCCTGGACGCGTGAACCTGATCTATCTGCATATCTGCAAAGATAAGAGAGAAAATGTTTTTTTGCAATTTGGGTGAACTGACCCTTTAACATTATCTTTGAATTAGACCCTTTCTTTGTCAGTCATATCAAGGACCTTCTTTTACTTTAGATCTTAAAACCCTTTAGTAGCCCAAAATGTTCTTGCCAAGCAGTTGTCCGTTTGGTCAGTGAGGTTGCACTTCACACTTTTGTTGACATACTACATATTTTTACATTCATCATTTTGTATTACACCACAGCAGATTTAAAACTACTTTTATTCCCTGAGAGGAGCTTTGTTCAACATTTTTCAATGTGAAATAACTGGTGCAACTGTGTTTCTGATGAGATAACATTCCCCGTGTTTGTCATTCCCTCTGCTCTGCTATCTGTTATTCACTTTTAGCTGCTGCTGCGGTGCTCTACTATTCAAACATGCGTGAACACAAACACACACAGTACCGATAGTGTCTATTTGTACCTTTGCCCTACTAAATTGTGCAAAGCTATCTGTTACCATTGAGGAGTCATTTTAATCTTGTCAGGCCCCTCAGGAAGCAGGTGAGTGGGCACTCAAGAGTAAAGGGACACACATTCAGTGCAAAAGGTTTGGCACTGGACGTCACATTAATTGTGGAGTAGCATTGCACCTGTTTTGCATGTGTGTATGAACATGCCCGTGAAGGCAAGTTTTCAAGCATGTATAACGCAGATGTGACATCAACAACACACAAAGATGTACTGTACCTTGTGCACATTCCTGGGATTCTCCAGCCACGCATAGTACATCTCCTCCATATAGTTAGAGCTGGTGCCATTAAGAAAGGGCTCAGCAGCTACAGAGGTGTTCAGACGCCTCATGGGCTGAAACGTCCTTAAGCCCCCTTCGGTCGCCAACAACCTCGGCTGTGATGGGCTCTGGGCCGTCTGTGCAGCCGTTAAAGGCCGAAGCCTTGCAACTGTAGTCCTTAAGCGGTGCATGGCTGCAGATCGGCCACAGCTCCTCTCCTCCCTCCCTTCCTGGAACAAGAACGCAGCGACACTGTCCCGGACAAGGACGCCCTACTGCTCCCCCTGACTGGCTGAACCAGCGAGGCACCTCCACAGCTCCTTCTCTTCTGTTGACTGTACACTGGATCCTGTGGAGTGTAAATTAGGGCCGCACGATATGGTGAAAAAAAACACTGTGCGATTATTTGGACAGATATTACAACTGCGATATGATTCACGTTTAGTGGGAATGATCATTTTTGCATCACAATTTACATTTTCACTGAAAAAACGATTAAAATCATGATAATGTGACTTTTGTTTGGGTCCGTACCAAAAAAACATTTTTTCTTATTTGGAGAACAAAGATTTGCAGGCCGGGGCGTCTCTGCAGCACTGCATTATAATGCTGTTTTGTCACACATTTTACCTTCAACAAAAAATTGCAGCTTCTACAGTTTGAATATTGCACTTGGCCGTATTGCGAGTTCGATAATATTTAATTCATTGTTCAGCCCTGGTGTAAATGTAAATGTTGTCCAACAGAAACACACTACGTAACAATGAAACTATTCTATATGATTTGCATATTGCAGTTAAAGGATAAGCCTTGCGTTATTTGTGTTCTTCTATATTTTTCATATCGTCCACAAAACCCGTGAGAAGACCCGAAACTACAATGTGTTAGCCGATCCCTCAGCACGTTCTGACTTCCTGTCTGTGGCTCTCAGCTCCAAGCCCATTGGTTCCTACTGAAGGCGTAAATATTTTAAAACGGTTCACGAATATTTACTTTCATTTTTAAAAAGTAAGCAGTACTTTCCTAAAACAGCCAGACACTGTAGTTTTAATCAAACGTTAGGAAGTAGTGCTTTTTTGAGAACTATTTTAAGTGGTGCTCTGGTGAGTATTCTCGGCAGAAGGACAGTGAATGTGGGACTGAGTCAGAATAAACTATACTGCCCATGTTTACTGTAAAGAAGAACGTGTCACCCAGTGCACCTGATGTGATTCAAATAGTTGTCGGACAACAATGGAGCTCTATGGCAAGATGCATCTTAGGCTACACAGACAATACTTGTTAAATTAATTGTTGGTTTTGGTCTTTTCATGGAATTTGTTTACAAAGATGTGATGACACATTACCCTCAGTGCTGTAACTTTGACTTAGTTCTCAGTTTGTCCAGATCAGATGATAAACCTGCAGCACAGCACAGCAGGTACTGTACACCCTAAATACAGCTAGACCACCACTGCAGAGCTCATAATCACACCATCTGGTTACAGTAAGTTACACCCCAAACCCAACCAGTGTTGCCAATTTTGTCACTAGATTTAGCAACTTTTCAGACCCTCTAAGCGACTTCATTCCAAAAAAGCGACTTATTCAGACCATCAGGGAAAAGGCAGGAAATCTATTGTATTGTGTTTCCTTCCCATGCGTGCTGCGGCTCTTCTTTAGTGGGCATCACCTGAAGCTGCTCAGGTGTCCTTCTGGGTCCGTCCTCTTCACGGATGTTTTACAGTCCCCATTTTGTCATTATAACTTTATATACTATGATTCTGTTCTGTACACGACATCTATTGCACGCATGTCCGTCCTGGGAGAGGGATCCCTCCTCTGTTGCTCTTCCTGAGGTTTCTTCCATGTCTTCCCTGTTAAAAGGGTTTTTTTTGGGTAGTTTTTCCTTAGTCAAATTCTGGGCCTGGTCTAAGGACAGAGGGTGTCCTATGGTGTATTGTAAAGCCGCTTGAGGCAAATTGTGATGTGTGATATTGGGCTGTATAAATAAAACTGACTTGAATTCTGCCAACAGTGTCACTCTTCCTCTCCTCTGGTCTGGATCTCTGGATCAGGATGTTAAAGCTTGTAAATAGGTAGGTTTCGTTTGTCGTTCTCTCTCACTCTTTCCCTCTGGATCAAGAGGTTTCCACAGGTTGTAAACCCTTAAGAGTCGGTTTGATCTTCTAGCTCCTTCCTCCCTTATTATAATTTTTATTTATTACTTAAAAAGCCATAATGTCCCCCTTATTGAGTTTGTGATTATTTGGCCAAAGACTTCTCCATCAAGGTTTTACACGTCCTAACTTAAGGTGACCTCTCCCTCGCCGCGCTAAACTTTATGCTAATGATGACGCCATCAACATGGAAATAAGCGTATGGCGACTTTTAGCGACTTCGGGAGCTAGTGCTAGCTAACTGTTACGTTGGCAACACTGAACCCAGACCCCCCGTAAACACACACAAAGTTGTTTCCATCACGTCAGGGGACTTTTGACTTGCATTCACTCCCAGCTACATGTCCCCTGACAGCTCAAACTTACCGTAACCTTGACTTGGACCATGTCTGAAACTTTAGCCCTAACGGTAAAACCGAATGATTTACGTTGTGAACATGTTCATGTCCCCGCAACATTAGTAATACACGTTCACAAACAAACGCCAACCGTTATGAGCTCGAGCGCACACAACCTGTTTTTAAAAACGGTAGCGTCTCGTGCCGGTCCCCGACACAGCATCGGGTCAGTTAAGGTTAACGCTTCTCTTAAAGTTAAACACTTCGCTAAAACTGTGGCTGATGTTTTATTTTTCGTTACCTTGTCCACAGCCTTTCCGGCGCTCGCGTGGCTTTCCCCCGCAGCCTCCCGTGTAGTAAATGAGCAGCAAACCCGGCGCTGTCCCGTCCTGGGAGGGCGAGCAGGACGCAGCGCGTGTGCGTGCGTGCGCGCGCGCGCGATAAACCGACTGCGGCGGCGCTCGAGCACTGTCTAATCACTCTGGTGCTGATCGGCGTCACGCCGGCGCTGACGTCAGCACAAAACATGGTGCGGTTGCATCAGATAACAGTGAAAGTACGAAAGACTGAGCGAAACGTTCAAAAACATTACTTTACAAAGGCAACACTTTATTTTAACCCCCGCCCTCTGGTTAGCATTTTTAAGCAGAAGCCTATACAAACACTTAACGGTTTATAACGCATTATAACGTGGTTGAAAGCAGATGAGTTCATTTGTCAACAACTGCAACTGGTGTATTAGTTAATGAATGATTGACAGAATAACTATTACATAATATTTTAGTGTATTTATATTTTATATGAATATTAAATATTGTTTAGCACTTATTAATTGTATTTACAATAATAATATTTTTATTGATATAGCACCTTTCATAAGCGGAATGTGGTTTAAAATGTTTTTCAATATAAAAAATGAAAGCTCAAGATTGAGCAAAAAAAAAGATGAGGAAAGTAAAATAGTAAACAGTGTATTAATTGTTTAATAAATGTATTAATCCTATTTATAATTAATTATTTGTTTATTCAGAAACAGCTATTGTCATTCTCCATGACAACTCAGCAAAGTCTGTCCACCGATGAGGACCATGAGATGCGTCTGAAAGCTCCAGGAGAAATCTAGTTAGTGGATCTTAAGTTAAGAAATATTATGAGAGGTCAAGGATGAACCGCAAACACATTTATAGACAGTTATATTTAGCCTGTGGATAATTTGTAGATATGTACAAACATGTACCAGTACATACAGTAAGTGTTTTATGGCACACTTTAGGGATTTGTTCATGTGTGTAATCAAATATCATTCTTCAATATGATTACAGCTATGTTGCATTGTGTTATCAATCACCGTTATACACGGTTATAGATAAGAGGAGTTCTTATTGTTGACAAAAACAGGAATACAAACTCTAAAATGCTAAATAAGAGGGATATAGGAAGAGAAAGTATGAAAATACACACGCCAGTATGGGAGTATAATATTTTACTCTGAAATGTATCCTCAAAGTATAAAGTCTCATAAATTGCTATATGGAATATACTCAACTAAAGTACTTCAAAATTGTACTTAAATCAAATATCTCTGAATAACTGGATATCTTGATACCTTGCATTTTATTTTGATGATTTTCTCTCCCCAGGGGGGGCTACTGTATCTCCACATCCTGCTGGCTCTTACTTTCATGCTAATAAGTGCTAATGTTATTAGTGTTTTGGCAACACAACTCTGCCGGTGATGCAAATGAAGTCATTGTGATACCAAAGACAGACAGACAGACAGACAGACAGGAGATACATAACACACACTCGTATTCACAGTGGCCTGTTTGACCTGCCAAGCCACGCGAGTTTGCATTGATGAGCAGCAGCAATGGAGGCGGTGCTCAGATCCCTTACTTAGGCTAAAGTGGCAGTATCACACCGTATAAATACGTGCAAGTACCATCAGGAAAATATGCTTAAAAGGTACCCTAAGGAGGTTTCTTGTAAACAAGCAAAAGTTGTTTCTCACCAAAACTATCAAATATGTTGAATGCATTGCCTTCCTCATAAAATATTTTCAAAGCCATTTTTTAATGTTTAAAATCTTACACTGTTTACATCCTTCCTTACTTGCTAGCAGTCGTCTTCTTCTTTTTCTTCTTCTTCCTCTTCTTCTAGTGGGGCAAAAACTCCACAGGGTACCTTTAAAGTATCAAATGTAAAAGTATTCATTGTGCAGAATGAGCTCTTTCAGGGTGTTTTCATTGTTATATAGGCTACGTCACATTATTCGATTATTATTATCGATCTATAAACATGTAAGCAGTATTTTAATGTGGTAGCTGGTTGAGCCGGAGCCAGTTTTAACTGCTTTATATACTGTTGAGCAGTGGTAGAAGAAGTACCGACAAGTAGAAGTATCAATACCGCAGTGCACATTTACTCTGTTACAAGTAAAAGTAAAAAAAACTACTTTAACTACTTTATACACAGTTCCATATATAACAAATCATTATAGTTTAGAGCCTTTATATATGTTTTGTATATAAAAACTGCTGTCAGATAAATGTAGCGGAGTTGAAGCACAAAATGGAAACACTTAGTGAAGTACTACTACTTCAGAATTGTACTTAATTACAGTACAAGTGTAAATGTAGGCCTATTTAGTTACTCTCCACCATTGATAGGACAGCAGTATATAGTCATTAAAATCAGCTCCACCAGCTGCAACATGAACACAAAATAATGCATCAATAATTATAATTGATGAATAATAATATTAATATATATTATTCTGAAATGGGCCATGATGCACAATGAGTACTCATTCTGGTGCTCTTAACTTTGTGCTTTTACTTGAGTAACATTTTGAATGCGGGACTTTTACTCGTAACAGAGTATTTCTACACTGTGGTATCGCTACTTTTACTCCTATAAAAGATCCGAGTACTTCTTCCACCGCTGCTGTAATATACCGGAGTAGAAGTGGCACAAAATGGAAATTCTCAAGAACGTAAAGTACAAGTACCTCAAAGTTTTAGTGAAGTACACTTCTTGTGTAAATCTACTAGGTTACTTTCGCCCGCTGCTCCTGTCACCTCTCTGTGTTTATTGAATCAATGTGTTTTACCGGCTCTGTGATCAGCACCCACTGATTCCCCCTTTGTTTCTACTCACTCAGGTTAAACTCTGCCCTCCGATTTAATACTTGCAGCCGCATGAGAGCCTGACTGGATCAGAGTAACTAACCGGTGAAATCCCCACACAGACGAAAGCACACGCGTACAAACAACTATCGCTCTCATTATACGCAGGTCGAGATAAGAGAGAGGAGCAAGGTTCTCTCCGCATTGTCATTTTATTGGTTCACACACTGATTACATCTGATCACGTTTTAATATTGATAAGACTTGGAATGCACACCAGAGGAATCACCATCAGTAGTAGTATAAGGATAATGAATGTTTAAAAAATAAATCAGAAAAGCTTTGCGTTGCATACAGCGGCGTTCTGTCATCTCCCGATCGTTCACCTTAGCTGAGGAAACAAAATCATGAGGCTCTTTTGACGCAATTATACCCAGGCCAGATACTAATTAGTGGAACAAGGATCGCGTGCCAAGGGGGACAAGGACTCTAGGGGAGCAGTGATCCTATTAAAGCACTGATACTATTAGTGTTTGGACTGGGCAGGAAGGAGGGACGGTTGGTTTTGGCTTCACGTCCTGTACGGGAGTTCCAATGGTACATTTTGAGGCCGAAATGATGCGTTTTGTGCTAGAACTCCACATTCTCAGTCACGAAAAGTCAGCCAAAGCAATGGTACAGTACTGTAAATGCTGTTTGAAAGTGAGGGCTCTGCCTCGCGGCCTCTCTCTTCTCACACTGATTCAGGGGTCCCGACCTCAATGCAGAACTCCGCCTCTCACCCTATTTGTATTTTGAACCCTGTGGTTGACTCAGGTACACAGTAATTCTCTGTTATTGGATGTTGGCGCCCTCTAGAGGAGAGGCTGGTGCATTGTCACTGAAGCTGAGAAAAAGAAAGGGCTGGGCATGGGGCATAACAATTACAGACAACATAACCGAACCATTAACTGAATAAATAAAACGTTTTGTTTAAAGATCCAAATAGGTCAAAACTATTTTGAGACTTTATTTTTGGGTGTCGGATCAAATTGTTATGACTCATGAGTTCAGTCTTTCTCGAACCCTGATACCAATACTTTTTAAAACACACAGTAAATGCATGTGCAGTCTGTTCTTTAGAGGTGCGACGTAAAAAGCTGCACTTTGAAAAGCGGAGAACAATCCAAAGTAAGACCCTGGTGTGAAATCTGAGTCGTGACGTTTTCTGCTCTGCAAAATAAAAAGTGACTCATTAGGATCTTGGGTTTGGTCTTTGATTACAGCAAAGCGCCATTTTAAAACTGATCTGGATGCGGCGACTTCTTTAAAAAGGCATTATCCTGTCCCGGTTCCTCACCAGTATCCTCACATACTGCACCGTCACATTAACACAAAAAATTGTTTATGCACTCACAAAGCCCCGAAAAGAGAGGCAAGAGATTATAGCTCACCAACAGCTCAGTCCAGAAAGAGAAAAATCAACAAAATGCACGATAACAGCCAACTCACCAACGTTATTAACTTGGAATATCATGCAATTAAATACCACCTAGCCTACAGCGTAACTGTGGTCAAGCCACGACAAAGAAACTGGAACTTTGACAGAAACAGCGTGATACTATAGTTTCAACCACTGTCGTAATTTCTGTAGTTAACTTGCAACGTTCAGTACACAGAGAATCGATTAAGAACGACAGTAATATCTTAGCATGCTGCACGGTTTTCACTGTCTCACAGAGCGTCTCGGAGGGCTCCGGTGAACACACGGGGGCCTCGGCTCAGGGTCAACGACACTCCAGAGAAAGAGGGGAAAACACACACACACACACACACACACACACACACACACACACACACACAATAAGCTCCATTGAATAACAAAACAAAAGCGGAAAATTAAACAAGCCCTCTGCTCTCGCCTCTGTGAGACACGTGGTGCTGTTTGTTCATTTCACACAGGCAGCGTTAGTCGTGCAGAGGAACAGCCACAGGTAGTAAGAACACAGGTAGGAGTCATGCTCATCATAAAAAAAGAAGAAGAGAAATACCGGAATCAAAGGTTTAAGATGACTAGTAAATATACTGTACAGTTTGAAAGAGCCACTACAATAGACTGCAGCCATAATAATACTTGAAGTAACAATATTTTATGTTTGGGGAGAAGTAAAAGGGTAAATCTTCAACAGGAGAGCGCCATGCTGGAGGCTTTGCGGCACAGAATAAAGGGGAGGAGGACAGGTGTTGTCCAGGTGTGTTGGGCGTCGCAGACTGCAGCCACATACAGGCAGACTGAAGACAAGACGCGGGCTAAAGAGTTTCCTTTACGTTTGGCAGACATGCCGCTCAGCTGTAGCGTAGCTTGTGGCGATGGGAGCGTCGGGTGTTGCTGTCTGTGAGGTTGTAGAGAGAGGAGATCAAGGGGGTTGGGGGGGGGGGGGGGGGGGGGGGGGTGGGGGGGGGGGGGGGGGGGGGGGGGGGGGGGGGGGGGGGGGGGGGGGGGGGGGGGGGGGGGGGGGGGGGGGGGGGGGGGGGGGGGGGGGGGGGGTGCAGAGTGCAGGAGAACGAGCGCGTTCCCAAACTCAACCACCCTCCATCCACCTGCGCCTCTCTCTCAGCGCTGATGCGCCCTCCCAGATCTCCACTTGTTCCTTTTGCGCTCCTCCGCGCCCCCTCATCAGCCTCAGCACCTGGAAAGGAGGAAGACACTTTTTGGACACTTGCGAGCGCCGGAGACAAGCTGTAAAACGCTACACTGACATATTACCACCTGATAGAGCTGATATGGTGAACTTCACACATCCAGTAGATGTGGAGCAATATTAGCATTCATTTGTGTCCATCTGATGGATGTAAGTCCAATATTCACTCTCCTTTTAGATCCGTTTTGTTCTCCCCCAAGAAAGATATCTGGCTCTTTAGCTGGTTTTGCTGGATTTTTGGGCAGACAGCTTGCTACCGCATCAGGAAACGATGCTGAGGAGAGCAGTGGGACTGAACCGAAACAGCAAAGTTGCCGTAAAACCAAAACGACGAAATAAAAATGTTCTCGAAAGATGATGTCCCGCTCTCAGGGTGTTGTGATTCCGTTTCTCGTCCACCACTTCTTTGACTTGTTTAGAGCTGCAAATCGCGATGATCTCCCACATCTATTCACACGTCTCTTTAAATCGTTTTTCCTGAAATAACCGATGAGCTGTCCACCACTTCTTTGACTTGTTTAGAGCTGCAAATCGCGATGATCTCCCACATCTATTCACACGTCTCTTTAAATCGTTTTTCCTGAAATAACCGATGAGCTGTTTAAGCCCAAGGTGACGTTATCAAATTGCTTTGTTTTTCAATTCACAGTAATACATTTAGCAGGGACGGCCTAGAGAATGAGCTCCTGTTTCCTACTGTTCAAGCTGAGAAAACGGTTCAGGTTGTGCCGGCGTTACAAACTGGGGTGTGAGGTTTGAAAGACATGGGCATTTACTGGGACCCTGCTTCTGTGATAAAGTTACCTGTTGGGCTGCATTATGGGAAATCCATGCTTCTTTATAGTCCTACTAAGTTTATTGTTTTGCACTAAAAACACTGATTCTGTGTAAAGTTACGATTCTTCACCTGCAGCACTTACTTATGATTCTTTATGCTTCTTTATAGTCCTACTAAGTTTATTGTTTTGCACTAAAAACACAGAATTCCACGTATGTGTAAATCTACTTGGCAATAAAGCTGATTCTGATTCAGTTTTGACCAATCTACCTCTTTCTTGTGGGTCCTTCAACTTAATGGACGTGCCAGTTTTAATTAGCTGGATTGCCCCTTTCATACAATACAGTATTAATATAACTGGCAGTGAATTGTATAAATGTAATTGTTTTAACACTAGTTTATTTTAGCGAAGTTGCCCTCAAAAGTGATAAACGGTAGAAAGGAAAACACAAACACTAGGTAGGTACATGGGAGATTACGGGGAAACACACTGGCAGCTGTGATGCACATCAACACACCCACAGCCATTGTTTTCGGTATAAACGCACACACACCGGCGGCGCCTCGACACGCGTCATTGCAGGTTAATGTGCATCAGCACATCGTGATACGCGTCCTATCTCACAGTGCAGACGTACCAAGCGTTCCAGAAAAGCTTTATCACACTCGCTCCCCACCCTGGTCCCGCCTCCCGCCTAAAGTATATCGGAAGGAGAGCGACTGTATAATTATAAACCATCAGGTGAGCGCTTCTAATAGGCATGAGAGAATACATATGGCCTAGCCCAGAAAGAGAAGAAAGTATATCGGAAGGAGAGCGACTGTATAATTATAAACCATCAGGAGCGCTTCGTATCAATCGAGTAAAGACTGAGACCTTACTAAATGCACCCCGCCAAGAAATAGTTCCGGCACATAACCTCCATAAAACCACAAGCTGTAATTTTCACACTTCCGTTTTGTACGGATTAAATAAACGAGACCTTACTAAATGCACCCCGCCAAGAAATAGTTCCGGCACATAACCTCCATAAAACCACAAGCTGTAATTTTCACACTTCCGTTTTTGTACGGATTAAATAAACGAGATACAACGTGTTAAATCAGGGCGCTTTGGAGGTGCTGGTAGGCCTGATTTTGTTACCTTTGGACAGAACCAGGCTAGCCGTTTCCCCCTGCTTCCAGTCTTTATGCTAAGCTAAGCTAATATAACCGTTTGGTGATTCTAGCTTCGTATTTAGCGTACAGACATGAAAGTAGCATCTATCGTCTCTTCTAACCTTCGGCCAGAAAGCGAATTTCCCAAAATGTCGAACTGCTACTTACAGAATTTCTACTTACTAAAAGAAAATTGTCCAAGTGTAACATCATGCCTCTCTGTGTCTGAACCATTTGAGGTGACCTATTTTAACATGTTTTCTCTAATCTTATATTCATGTCTTATTGCTCTGTGTGTGTGTGTGTGAGTGTTGTTTCCGTACCCCATCACTGCAGCGGGGCGGCGGGAGCTCCTGAGCAGTGGAAGTGGACGTTTTGCCACCGGCTGTCCCTGCGGTGCCACACCCGGGTCTCTTCCGATTGGCTGGAGCGGGTGCGGCCCTGCCCGTCCACAAACTGCGTCAGGCGGATGTAGGCGATGCAGGCGGCGTCGTCGCCGATCATGTGCACGTGAGGGTTGAGGATGGTGGTGTGGATGGGTTTGCTGTTCTTGGAGAGGACTGACGGGAGAGGGGGATCCAACGTTAGAACGTACCTTTAAAATTTGACCAACAGACCCAAGTCAGTCCATAAAAACAGCAATAATAGTTTGAATTGCCGTCTTACGATTGTCAAAGTAAAACCTATGGAAGTCCATTCCCTCCACCAGATTACCCAGCCCCTCAGGCTCAAACGAGGTCAGACCAGGGTCGCAGATCTTCCTGTAAGAAACGTGCAGGATAAGGTCAGAATACCAAATACTGTACATTAAATATCATGTTTTAAACTAAATCATGCTTTTGAAGCGGTAAATGATTCTGTACACCTCCTTTGTACTGAAAAATGTTAATGCAGGCCATTATTTCAGCCATTCTGTAACAATAAAGAAAACAGAAAAGAAAATGTACTCTTCTGCCCCACTACTCATGATAAGTCCCTTAGCGTCTCATCATTGTCTCTTACTGTAGACGCTCAAACGTTTGACTCACAATCTATAACTTTCACATACTATCT
>CM022482.1:24593613-24607169 GCA_011952105.1 Coreoperca whiteheadi | reverse complement strand
TCCTTCCCCCCCCCCTCCACCTCTTTATTTTTTTTTCTAAGTTTTTTTTTTTTCTTTTTTTTTTTTTTTTTTTTTTTAAACATGAAACTATATATTTGTGAGTTGTTTTTTTTTTTTAAGATTCACGTCGTCAGTACGAACCAATGGGCTCGGAGCTGAGACAGGAAAGTCAGGTAAGTACTGCGAGACGGACTGACACGTTGTCGGTATGGGTCTTCTCATGGGTTTTGTTGACAATAAGAAAAATTCAGAAGAACACAAATAACACGAGGCTTATCCTTCAACTGATGATTAAGTAAATATGAAACCTGCGAAATCTGTTCGAAAGTCATGAAAAATAAAATACGCAAGAATTTGAAGTTCATACAGCTGACAGAGTGCAACAAATATGGCTTTTAATCAGTTCTGTGAAATGGGACCTGGCTCTCTCCCGCTTTGCTGTATATTTTAGCATCTTAGAAGAATAGTTCGATACTTTTGGGAAAGCGCGTTTTGCCGAGCGTGAGGTGAGAAGATTGATTCCACTCTCATGTTCAACAAGATGAAGCTGGAACCTGGACACTGTGATTTTAGCATAGCATAAAGACTGAAAACAGGGGGAAACCGGTAGCCTTGCTCTGTCCAGAGATGACACCTCTGAAGCTCACTGATTAACACGTTATATCCTGTTGGCTTGATCCACACAGAAATGAAAAAAACAAGTTGTGGTTTTACGGGGATTGCAGTGACAACAAAGTAATTAATTACCGATCTTCAGAGGTGTCGGTAGGTGTGGGGTTTTTTTTATTATTTTTTTTTACTTTGGATAGAGCCAGGCTAGCTGTTGCCTCCTGGCTCTGGCTCCATACTGAGCGTGCAAACGTGACAGCAGTATGGATCTTTTCATTTCACTCTCCGGCGAGAACGGGAAGAAGCGCATTGTCCCAAATTTCCCAAACTGTTTGTTGAAAAGCTGCAACGCTTGAATTAATACATAAAGTCTTGGCAACTAGGATCTATTGTCCAAAAGAAAAACAGTGTAACGGACAGACGGACACAGAGCTGCATACCAGTGCAGCAGAGGGGGTGTTGCCTTTGGGACTGGTGACTATGCTGTTTCTCGTGCTGTTTGTCTGGGGCTGTGCAGGGAACACAAAGTGCCATGTTAGTTCTCAGCAACAATGGGTGAGAGGCTCCATCTGCTGGTTGTAAAGTGGGTGGTTACTGTGCGAAAACAAAAAACACAGTGTAATACAGGTAAAAATAGCAGAGGGAAGCAGAGCACTCCAGAGACAAAACTTGTGGGCAGAAAGAACAGAGTGCAGTCGTGCAACTTCCAGGGTTTGAGTCAAAACCCAGGGACACGTGCAGATCTTGAAAGGTTTCCCCACATTTATGACGACAGTATTCATTAGATAGAAAGGTTTTACACACTTCATCATGTCAGTTAATTTCTATCAGCAGTAAAATTTCCAGTCAGAGCTCGGCTATTCCGGTCTGGGCTTTCTCATTTTCATTGGCTTTCCACTGGCTGTGGACACTACTTGGCAGATGGCAGGTTAAACCAACGACAGCTGCGCACCGCCGCAACATCTGTCAGATGGGAAGAAACAAGCATCACCTCCATTTTGTCAAACTACACGAGCTCTTCCGACAGACATTAGCACCTCTTAATGTATCCCTCCCCGAGCGAACAACACTCATTTCAGCGGAGGAGGATCAGGTCAAAAAGACGCTCACGAAAGGACTGTGAGGCTTAACAGGCCATTCACACACACACACGACACTATAAACAGCCAACAACATGCTAAATATACAGACACCCCGATTGATAAGGACTCACATAGACGCAACCAGCAACTCCTCTTCTTCTACGACAGCATGCACAAACACACAAATGCAGACACGACGCAACAACTTCATGCAACTGCATTTTCTGCTCGTTATTTTTCCGCAGCAGGGTTTCCCCGTAGGTGATAACTGTGTTGGAACGAAGGAAACAGAAAAGAAACGGAAGCTCAGTTCTGGTGATTATAGGGTTGGCGAGAGAAATGGCTTTAGAGATGATGCAAGAACATTTGCAAACATGTAGATTCACAATTGACCGCCCATTTGCAGTATGTTTGGTAGTTTTGGGTGCGCGTGTAGAAACTTTATTCAGATCTTAGAGAGACAAACACCTCTAAAAGTGAGTCGACACCTGTTGTCCACGCAGATGTGCTCATCGCTGCTACTCAGCATTCACACTCAGGTACCAAACTATGTAAAGGGCTCCTCTGATTTGAAATGCAGCAGATCACCAGGCACATGCTAAAAGGAAAGTTGGGGGGGGGGGGGTTATCTATCCAAAACACAAACACATCTCCACAAACATTTCATTTAATTATATAGGACGGATACCTGACCTCTGAACAGTGTACCTGGAGGAGGCCAAACTCTGACGCTCCAACGCGCCGGTCTGACCCGTTTAGGCCTGCAACTAACGATTAGTTTCATTAGCAGTTAATCTGGTGATATTTCTTTTGACTGACTAACCGATCGCTTTGTAGGTCGTTGAGTCTTCAAGTCGCGTGTTTCGTCAGACAAACGGTCTGGAAAAAAACCTATCCTGCGTTTGAGGCTAGTTATTGTTTGGTGTTTCTGCTCGATTAAATGCTTTGATTGATCTTTTTTGGCTACTTGGAGGCAGCGGGAAACAAGCTGCAAAATGTCGATATATAGATTGCCTAATAATGTTGTCATAGCTAACCCATCCAGCCGAGGCTATTTAATAAACCTGACCGTTCACCAGGAGTCGTGTGCGTGTCACCTGAAGACAGCCGCCTGCTGGCATTCACACTACGAGAGCGGTGAGACGGAACCAGAACAGCAAGGTCGTGGGCCGTTAAACCAAAACAATAAGATGAAAGACGCTTAAACGCTTTCGTCACTACGAGAGACACCTTTCACGCTACACATAGTGATTTGACCAGCTGCTCACATGAAAATATTCATTATTGCAGCTTTAAACCAGTTTAACTACATTGTACCGTGACACAAAAGTCATGGATAAAATGTACTTGCACTTCAGGTGAAGTTTAGTTTTTTTAATAAGCAACCGTCCTGTATACATCTTTCACCACAGCTCTAATAGGAAAATATTTTGAGACATCCCTGAGTAAAGCAGGAAGCTTATGACAGTTTCTGCAGCCACTGAGGTGACCCCGTCCGTGGCATTACGCTGGAATTAGGGACGCCCGCTAAGTGTCACCGGAGACCAAAGGGCAAAAGTAAGCCAGCAATTTTAAAGCATCGGATCTCCGCTTTGAAGGTATTTGCGGTCATCTCTATCCAGCCGGAGGGATAAACAACCATTCAGCTGCAAAGTCAAATTTGAAATCCATCATCTGTGCAGCCTTCTTCTGTGGTGGCCTTATTTTCTGACTCGCCGCCGTCACCGCCCGACGTGAGAAGAGTCAGCCGTGCGAGCAGACTCGACAAATGACTCAGGAGGCCTTCGTGTGAACTCCGCAAACCACTGATCTGATAACTGAACTGTCACGCTGTGGAGGATTTCATGTGCCGAACGGAGCTAATTATTTAAGCAGCACATTAATTCATGGCAGGAGAACAAGCACAGTCTTTGTAAAAGCCGGCCTATTTGGACCAGTGACCCTCACAGTCAAGGCTCCGGTTCTCCTTTCAAACTGATCCCGCTGTTCGACATATTGTACATGGCTGGGTTTTCTTTATGTATCTGAGGCAACTCTCTGTGTTGCACTTGAAACACGCTGGCTTCTATACAGATGGAAACAAGGCTGCAGTCCAGGTATGTGCACCAGGTAAAAAAAAAAAAAATGTATTTACAGGAATGGGTTTGTGTTAAAGGCAACGACAATATCGGTCGGTCGGTACCACTGTGGTTCAGACTGAAAAATCTCAACAACTCTTAAATGATTGCAATGGGATTTAGTACAGACATTTATGTTCTCCAGAGGATGGATGCGAATGACTCCTCGCATATATTGGGATACAACCCAGTCCCCTAAGGCCCTGAGATGGATAAACTGCTTCAAAATTGGACGGATGGATGAAAAGTGCAAATGTACAAAAACGTACAAGTACCATTAACAGTAAGACTTTGCTGAAAGTGAAGCAGCAGGAGGGTTTTAGACCAGCGTCAGTAAGACGGAGCAGAGCAGAGGAAAGGAGGATGCAGTCTGGCGGGAATTACTGGATGATGCAGAGGGACGACTCGCTGCTAAAGGAGAACTCTGACAGACTCGGGGGAGCGATGGATGAAACGGAAAGAGGGGATGGAGGAGAAAGTGGAGAGAACGTGAGATTGCGGTTCTCCATTAAGCCACGCAGGAGGAGCAAGAACAGGCAGGGGTGGTGGACAGGGAGAAGATGTGAGGGTGGGCGACAGCAGCAGGAGGAAGAAACGAAAGAGAGGACGTCCTCCACCACTGTTGCTGTCGATTCCCTGTCCACCCTCTGAGCCGAGCGGAGGGAACAGATGAAGAGGATGCTGAGACAGGTGGAGGCGAAGGCTACGGTGATAAGAGCTGCTTTTGGATCAGTATGATGCAGGGTTGTGCAGACTGGGTTTTGGCCTGGATGTAAATACTTTGATATTTTCTGTTCTGCTCGCCTCATTTGCTCCGCTGAGCTAATTTTGAAGCGTTAACTTACAAAGAATGATAATAACAATATACTTTATTTGTGTCGCACGTTTTATGCAAGAAATGCAGCTCAAAGCGAAGGAAAATACATGCACCGAGTCACATAAGAACCGACGGAACGAACATAAAAGCAGGGGCAGAGGGCCGTAGTTCATGGAAAATAAAGTAAAAAGAAGATGAGAATAGAATACTGTACATACAGCAAGGCGAAGCTCTCGGTTTACCGGTCGATCTACGTTCCTACTCTCACCTACGGTCATGAGCTTTGGGTCATGACCGAAAGGACAAGATCCCGGATACAGGCGGCCGAAATGAGTCTCCTCCACAGGGTGGCTGGGCGCTCCCTTAGAGACAGGGTGAGGAGCTCGGTCACTCGGGAGGAGCTCAGAGTAGAGCCGCTGCTCCTCCACATGGAGAGGAGTCAGCTGAGGTGGCTCGGGCATCTGTCCCGGACGCCTCCTGGACGCCTCCCTGGGGAGGTGATCCGGGCATGTCCGACTGGGAGGAGGCCCCGGGGCAGACCCAGGACACGCTGGAGGGACAGTGTCTCTCGGCCGGCCTGGGAACGCCTCGGTATTCCCCCGGAAGAGCTGGAGGAAGAGTCTGGGGAGAGGGAAGTCTGGGCGTCTCTGCTCAGACTGCTGCCCCCGCGACCCGGCCCCGGATAAGAGGGAGAAGATGGATGGATGGAGAACAGAATAGATGCATCTTCAAATGAAAATAGACGTAGAATAATAGAATGTCATACTTATTGTAAAATAAAAAATGAGGAGTGCATTAACATAAGGTGGGAAGTAAAACCCTCTAAATAATAGTAATAACAAAAAGGAATAAATAAAGGTAAAGTTAAAAAGTAGAAGACATAAAATGCATAAAATCTAAGAGTCCTGAAGTGTCTTGGCAACTATTGGATGGATTTCCATGACATTTTGTACGCACAGTCACGCTCCCCTGAGGATGAATGGTTATTACTTTGATGAACGTTTAACTTTTCATCCAGCACCCGCAGTTTGTCCAATACTTTGACCAAAGGGCCAAAACATCTGCAAAACTAATCGCATTCCCATCAGCTGCACTTTGTGTTTAGTGCTAATTAGCAAATGTTAGCCTGTTAAACATCGGCATGTCAGCATGGTCCCTGTGAGCATGTTAGCACAGCACAGCCTCGCACCGTGGTCTCGTTCTAAAAAGGTACATTTTCTGCACTTTGTGTGGGAAGCATGCACAAAGTAACCTTAGCTTTTTATTACACATTTAACAAACATGATAAAAGGAGATTTATTAATGGCAAACTTTTAGCAACTGAAGTTTAAAAGAAACAAAAAAGAAGCACTGCGGAGAAGCCGTGTAACATTAGTTTGTAGCTGGTTTGTCTTGGTTTGTGTGGAAAATGTAGTCGAACAGATGAAGAGCCGCAGAAGCCCGTGATTGAGGCACTCTTCTTTTGTAAACTGTTATGTCGTGGGTCCGTTAAGTGTGTGTTTTGGGAGTGTTGTGTAATTTCTGTTCCTAGGTTGCCTTAGTCTGTGAGTGTCTTGTCTTATTTTGAAATTTACTGTTTAGTTATGTTTTAGTCTGGTTCTTCCTGTTTTATTTTGGTAAGTGTCTGTTCCCCTCTGTCTCGGTCACTTTACTTCCTGCCCCTGTTTTCCTGAGTGTGCTCACCTGTGTCCCCTGAGCGTATTTAGCCAGTGTGTCCTCCCTGTGTCTTTTTCAGTTCGTTGTTGTATGTCCAGGATGTTCAACCTCCCGTTGTCTCACCACCCGTGTTCTCTGTATTTCTTCTCTTTGTGTAAGTCTCTGTCGTTGGATTTATGTGTTTTTGCTTTTTGGACTTTGCCAGTCGGCCATTTTGGATATATCCTTGCCTCCAGGACAACAAATGAACCCTCGTTTCCTCACCTACCGGTCTGCATTTGGCTCCTCCTTCCCTTCAAACCCCTTATCACAACATAAACATGTGGACAGGAAGAAGGAGAACAAAGAAAGGGGATGCTGCACATCATCTCTTTTTGTTGAACGCAGCCTTTCATGAAGGAGGAGCCTAAACTGACAGACCCAGACACACTGAAGGAGGCCGAAATAAGTCTCCTGAAAGGCGCAAATACCTTCCCAAGTGAACAAGATCAGAGAGGCTGAACAGTAATTGACAGCAGTTCCCCGAGAAACACAAACCACCCAAAGTGGCGAAATGATGAGACTGTGCCACACCACATGGGTATTTATATCGAATGGGAGTTTCTGTGAGGACGGGGGAGGTGATTTATATTCCTCCTGAATGAATTATCTTTGTGTTGCAGGAGCACAAAAGGACCAAAATACATTCCATGCGGTTGTGAGAGGAAGAAAACGGCCGCTGTGGAAATGAATAACGATGTTTAATTTAGCAGGAAAAGGAGGCAAACGGTTTGCTCGGCCCGCACATCAATTACATACTCCGCTTGGGAAGCACTGCGGCCCCGTGAGCCTGCCATTATTGCCCTGAGTCACTGTCTGAGTCAACAAACACCATTTTAGATTTACATACGGAGATCTTCTCCTCTTGCTCTTAACGCTGGCGCTCAAAGCGTGGCGTTTGGCCAGTGTGGCTTCAAAATAAAAAGTTATTTAACGTGAAACTAAAAAGACTGAACATCAATGTGCCAGTTGTTCCTGAAAGATGTTGTAATGGTTCGAGAGGGATTTTAACTACATGCAATTAAAGAAGCATCGCTTGGGGGCAGCAGAACAAGGTGAAAAACAACGCCGAGATGGTCGTGTTAGCTAACAGTTGCCTACTCATACATCCAGCAGACACTAAGAAACGTTCTCCGTGTGTGGGAGTCGTGTTTCTGGCCACGCCACAGATGTCGTCCAATATCCCCTCTCCGTTTAGCTCTGGTCTGGTCCCCACCGACTCCTCAGGGAAATATCTGGCTCTTTAGCTGCTCAATGCTCTGCTTTCTTTACCAGCTATAGCCTCTAACCGGGTCTGTCTGCCGTTTGGTGCTGCGTACAGTGGCGTTATCAGAGCTTATTGGATGAAATCTGCTGTCAGCAAATTTTGCAAAACCAAAGCAATGAGCTGAAAGACACTAAAAGAGCTGCTTAGAGAAGATGGGCGCTGCAGAGTCAAATGCTAATTCTCTGTTGGCTATCTACCCATTTTGGATGGTGCTAGCGGAAAGATCAGTAGGTCGCTGCAAACATTAGGGTTCATCCTATACGACCAAATATCATGGTCATCTGATGAGATATCTTGCTCCGGACCAAAGTGCCGGATGGATAAAAAGAACCAAATCTCCATCATCCTGCTTTTAGCGAGGCAGAGGCACGACTGCATGGGGTGCTTCAGTGTAAATGGACTGGAAAAGGCAAGCTGGGAAACACAGATTAGCCCGCACTGGTGCATTTAGTGAGATGCCTAGGTTGAAAAGTGAATGTTTTTAAGACTTCGAGGTGACCTATAACCCTTGTTTTAATGGCACTGAAACGACTGTATTTGAACATGTAGTTAGGACCCGCTTCAAACTGAAATATAGTCCTGCAACTCACCAAATCAGTGCTTACTGTATAATTCAGTGTCTGCATGTTCATTTTGTCCCTCAGCATCAGGCAATAAGAGAGCATTTACCTAAAATGACATTGTACGGTGTTAATTTGGGTGTAAAAGCTCAAGAAAACGGCTTACGTCTCGTCATGACTTCCACAATGGAGCCATCAGGCCTCAATTATCACTGTCACTCCCTTCTAAGGGTGATAAAGCCGTCTACCACAACCATTACATAACAACTGAGTTTAACTCTCGTCGATTGCCCTCAGCTATTGCACCCGCCTGGAAAGACAAAAAAAGAGCATATTCCCAGTAAAATTACTGTAAAACAAAGAGCGAGAGAGAGAGAAAAGTGAGAGCGGGTGCCTGCGCTAATGCAGGAATACTGAAATAGCTCCAGGGTTGTGTGCATTGGAGTGACGTCAGGGTGCAGGAAAGAGGAAGCTGTGATTATGTAATGACTAGATTAATCATCTGGTGGGAAATAATCTGAGATTAGCATCAAGCCACCCGAGCAGAGAGGGGAGGGGGCTAGTGTGCAGAGGAAGAGGAGAGGCTGAGGGAGATGCAGGTTAATGAAAGAGAGTGCGTCCGAGAAACAAGTCAAGACAGACAGAGAGAGCTTCATAATTTACACACCTACTACTCCAAAAAGGTACAACGCTCTCAAAAAAGTACACAGTTTGTTTATTTGTATGTCGCGCGCATAAAGTAAATTATCTTGGGCGAGTAAGATCCATATTTTTGGGAAATCTGACTGAACGAGGCATCTGAGACCGAGTTAGCCACTGAACTGCTCATCCAGGGTTCGCACAGACGCGTCACGCTGACTCCTGCGGGCGCACGCGCGTGACAACACAGCAGATACACCCCACACACACAGGAACACACACACACACACACACACACACACACACACACACACACACACGGGAACACACACTTGTGACGTTGCGTACTGTGCACAGACACTCGCAGAACCCCCCCCAAAAAACTAAACGAAGGACAGACACTTGCGGGCCTGAGGGGCAGAAACAGAGGTGCACCGACAGCGTCAGTCTCGGCCGAGTCCCCGCGGGTTCAGCTCAGCGTTCACTTCGGGAAATGAAACCGTGCAGAGACCAAGACTTTAACGGGCTTTGCTTTGGCACGCGGGCATATTTGGGGTGAAAAATGTCTGCAGCGGAGGGATGCAAAGTGCCAGCTGTGCCAAACTGAGGCGTCTGACGGTGGAGAGGAGGTAACACGGCCGCCGCCGAACCAGCCAGTCAGAGACAAGTTACCACCGGGGGTGAGAGGGCTCAGCCTTCAAAATAAAAGCGCCAAACAGCCGCGTCACATTCGTTCCCCTTTGGTAAAGACCAAAGAGTGGAGGCTTCTTTCTTTCCTTACGTTTGGTTTTGTATTGAATGCCTGTCATCCTTACTGGCTGCTTGTTTTAACATACCTTCATAATTACAGTGACTTTTGTGATGTTGCTCCTTCTCGGCTCCGTCTCTCATGAAAAACTCAATTCTGTCTATCTGATGATGGCTGAATAAGTGTCGGTACACAGTTTGTAAACAGGATTTCCTGGTAAAATATTGTAGATATATACACTAATTGGATAATAGTGTAGGCTATTTTTTACGTATTGTTTGACTTGTCCATGTCTGGTCATATTGTTGTTCACATTATCATTATTGTATTGTTTTAAAACTACAACACTTATTTTTGAACGTTGCCTACATTGTGAAAAGTTGCCAATTGCGTGCTAATGCAATATTTGGGTTTGTAATATTTAATGTTTTGTAATGATGGAAGGTAACTGTGGTACACTGAGCTAAATGTAAGACAGTACTCTATAGCAAGTTTATTTCTTCGTGCGTTTTATCAGGGTTGCTGTATTAGCCTTAAAATGCTCTTCCTGGGATCCACAAAACATTCAGTCATATCACGTTACTTGACAATCATAAGGCGAATGAATAAAATTGAGGCCACAATTACAGACAAAAGTATCGATGCATCTCTGAGCTACATGAAAGCACAGAAAATGACAGGAAATGACATACGCATGATGCCTACGCTGTGCCTTTAATGCCAAAAAGAGTCTCTTGAAAATATTAAAGTGAACGCCACAGCTCTTGACAAAGTCGAATCCCCCCGAACGTATTGCATCTGCCTTTGACCGAAGTGTTTATGGAATAATAAAAGTAGTTCCGAGCGCAAAGGGCGTCCGAACAGCGGAAGGGCAGCCAAGGATGTAAAGAGGAAGCGAGGCGAATGACAACAAGGGACGAGGAGGGAGGTAAGAGAGGAGACAAGCTAGCTTACCTTGACATCGGCCTTCTTGTTGAGGAGACTCTTGGCTGCTGCAGAGAGGCAGAACGATACACCCTCAGAGGGAAGAGTACACATCATACACCTTCAGATGACCACAGCCCTCTGAATCTGCTCTCACACACACACACACACACACACACACACACACACACACACACGCGCAGCTGCAGATGCGCGGTGATGCACGCGTGCACGGGCTGGAAATTCACCTGCTCATCAGAACGCTCGAAATCTCAAAAATGAACATGCGGACCGCAAACCGAGGGGCCAGCGCTTATCTCTCCACATGTCCTCCCCTTCTCCACCCTTAAGGGGAGAAAAAAAAAAAACACTGGACAGAATTCATCCCTCCCTCTTAGAAAGAACCCCCCTCCTCCCTCCGTCCGGTAAAAAGACATTAAAAACCCAACGAATAAACACACACTGACACACACACATTTAAAAAAATCTCCGTCCAACTGGCACCTCCTAACCCTGATCCACTGCCCAAAGCGTTAGATAAGCAGAGGGCATCAGGCATGGGAGGGGTGGGGGGGTGGAAGTCAAACTAATTCTCCATATAATCCAAATACACTCACACACAGATGCACACACAGATAAAGGGCGGATTAGGAGTGAAAGCATGAGGGAAGTGGAATGGAGATGCAGGTATGTGATAATGGCTTTGTTAATCTCAAGAGTCGGCTGGATTAGTTGGAATCACTACGGAGTTCACTGGTGGTCAGGAATCGGAAACAGCCCGTTAGCGTAGCAGGACATGGGGGCAAAAACAAGCATCCAGGAGCCAGAAAGTGCGTGTTTTGGTGCTTGAACGCTGCTCATTGATGATAATGCAAGAGCAACAGCACCGCTGACGTCGGTCCTTCATCGGGGAAGCACTGCAGCTCAGACTGGGTGTGCGATCCTCAGTTTGAAAGCTACACTGCACAATTACTACTTTTTTTGCACGTCAAACTTAAACGCACCCCTTTCTGCTAGTGCAGGTGACATCTAGGCTACCGCATACACACCAAACTGCATGCAATTTTCCCCCTAATTCCCCGGCGGGCTTGTGACTGTATATGTGTTGCACAACAGAGAAGCCCTAACCCGTGGCAGGCAAAGATATCTGAACAGTAATACTCTCCCCTCCCGGATGAGAGATGAGGCTGCTTACCTTGGCAAACATTTGAGAAGCATTAGAGGGGTGGGGGTGGGGGTGGTGGTGGTGGGGGGTGTAGAAAAAAAAAAGATTTAGGGGGAGAGATTAAAAGAAGCTGAGGGATAGTGGGAGCGCGTGACGTTCAGACTCTGGGGGATTTCCATTTAATCGTGTCCGCCACAAGTTCAGTGAGAGGAACGGATGTGAAGTTTGAAGAGAGGAGAGGCCAGAGGTGTAAAAAAAACAAAAAAAAAAAACCCAAAAAGACAAAAAGAAAAAGCAGAAGAAGAGAAGATGTTACAATGTGAGCAAGTGAGATCAGTTTACCTTGCTCCACGAGGCCAGAGGTGGTTCCAGGCACAGCGCTGACGGAGGCGGGGGCTGTAGTCTGCCGACCCACTGAAACACAGGGAGAGGAGGGCAGGCTGGGATGGTGAGGGAGATACTTTAGGCTGACAGAGGAGTAACTACTAAGGCAATAATCTATATATTTCTATATACTTTCATCAAGTCTCGTGAAAAGACTGAAACCAACAACGTGTTGGTTTTGTTGTTGCTGCCTGACTTCCTGTCCGCACCCAGTGGTTCCTACTGAAGACGTAAATCTTTAAAAACACAAATATATATAGTTTCATTGTTAAATCATTTCCTGAAACAAACGGTATTTTTTTAACAAACGTTACTCAAACGGGAGGAAATAGTGCATTTCTTGGGGGCTATTTTTAGCAGCGGATTAATCCACTGTGTTTTGCTCTAGTTCAATTCAATTCTATTTATATTGGCCACAAATCACAATTTTACCAAAAAGGGCTTCACAATCTGTACGACATACAGACACCCTCTGTCCTTAGACCCTCGCTTCGAATAAGGAATAAGTGGAGCCGTGATCATGGTAATGAAGGAATGTGTCACCCGTGCCACTCACTGATGTGTTTTTAAATAGTTTTTGGACAACACCGGAGCGCTATGGCCCAGAGGAAGGAGATCCATCGGGATCATTGAATACACACACAGTACTCGTTAGTCATAAACACAGTGATTCTTTGTCTGTATGTGTATTTATAGAGGAAGACCAACATCCTTTTTTAAACAGTTTTCTAGCTATTCTGAAAAACCATGTATATATATATTATATGTATTAGAAGGAGAGTATGTGTGATGAAGTAGGCTTCTGTACGTGTGCTGCCGTTTAAGCTCTTTCTGTTTATGACTGTGTAATGGAACTATCCTGCTCTCTCTGAACGTGTTTGGACTAAAGAAAAAAACCTGCATTGGTCGGACAGCATTGGCTTCATTTGTGTGACCTTATTTCACATAAGCTCAGTTTACTGTATAACAGCCAGTATGATCATAAGCTTATATGTTCGCGGATAAACAATAAGACAACCCAGTGCAGAACTGCCAAAGATGTGTTTTAGGGTCATTTGGAAACAGCTACCCAGCAATATATATAGTAGTTAACGTTAGCTCCAGCTTCACTGCAACATCAAAGTGATGAACACATTGATGCATCAATAATTCTAATCCAATAACATAATACACGTTATTCTGAAATGGGCCGTTCTGCATGATGAGCACTCGAACTTAGGCAAACAAGTTATCATGGCTGAGACGGCACCAGCGAGTATCTGTGCTGCGTTTCCTGCTCACTGTAACACTGCCGCCCATCAACCCGCTGCGTGTTCATGCGTGTGCGTGTATGTGTGAAGAGACGGCAGAAGACAGATGGCGTGTCATCCTGTCCTCCTCTCCCGCTTCAGAGCGCTTGACACGTTCCCTTTGACTCTCGTCTTTTCAAACGAGCAGCACTCACCAGAGAAGTTCCTGGAGACGAGCATGGTGGTCAAAATGGCACCCTGTGGGGGGGGGGGGGGGGGGGGGAGAGGGAGAGCAGCTCAAGGGGAGACACACGTGTCTA
>CM022482.1:24579669-24593588 GCA_011952105.1 Coreoperca whiteheadi | reverse complement strand
GGAGGGGGGGGGGGGGAGGGGCGGGGGGGGGGGGTGGGGGGGGGGGGGGGGGGGGGGGGGGGGGGGGGGGGGGGGGGGGGGGGGGGGGGGGGGTGAAAAGGGCGAAAGAGCCTCTGTCAGACGCCTTAAAGTTAATCTGATGGCAATATCACATGTCGGTCTCACGTCCGAATGAGCACCCTGGTCACTTAAAATAATAATACATTTATCTATCTGGCGCCTTCTTAAAAACAGGGTTTACAAAGTGCTTTGACAGCAGAAACAGAATACCCTGAGGGCGATATAGCGGCAGAAAGCCAAACAGAGCAGTGCCAAAGTATTAAGGCAAGAAGACAACTTTAAAACAATGGGAAACATGGCAAAGGAAATGAAAACTAATGGAAGCAAAAGCAAAAAAGAGCCGAGTAAAAAAGACGGCGTCACATAAAAGCAAGTCTGTAAAGAGGAGTTTTCAGAAAGGGATTTAAAAGAAGGCACTGAGGCTGCGAGCCTCGTCTCCTCAGGCAGGCCGTTCCACAGCCGAGGACGGCAGAAGCAGGCCGGGCCTGGGACATTTCTGTTTCACTTTCAACACGACAGTCTGATCTGAATGCTGTCAGATTAACACTAAAGGCAGCGGCACAAGGTGAAACGGGACAGACCGAGGGAGAAATGTGTGCCCCGTGCCGCCACTTTAAGACCTCGATGATAAAAGTTCATCTCTTACGCGCAAAGAACATAAATAAACCAGGAATCACTTCTTACGCGGTCGAGGAGATTCTTCTCAGATCAGATCAGCCTGTGAGAATATTTTTTCCCCTCACGGTGCGACCGGGGGGGAAAAAAAAAAGCCTCAAATAATCTGAGCAACAGTCTTTCCCAATACTTTCAATTTTCACTGGTGCCAGCTGCGTGGATGAATAAATGAATATCCAGCGAAACGCTTTACGTAGGCTACAGAACGTGAGCAAATAGGAAATAAACCTGAATCCCTGTCATTCAATGCTTGTGCACTTTAAACAACAGGCCGCGGAAGTCTCTCTCTAATAACTTTAAATGATGAAACTGATGTGAAAACGTATCAGTGGATTCCCTAGGACCCTACGGAGAGCGTCCCTCGCGCTCGCGATGGTCATTAAGGCTCCGACGGCAAAATGCCTTTCAAAATCCATCAGTGGTGCAGCCTGAGAGACAACTCTTCCCTGCTACTACAACTGTCCTCTCCGTCTCTTTAGTTGTAATGGCACGACTGTTAAAGTTACACTATCACCAAAGCTAAATTACGTTTCACACAAGAGAGTAAAATGGATAATCACAAGATGGCCAGATCTCTTTCTGCTAATGTCACGCCGTCATGACTGAGCGAAGCCGTAAAAAAGGAACGTCAACGTAAGCGTCGGCACGTAGATGAAGCCAGCGCCGTTACACATTCCATGTCTGAAAAGGGTTTTGGAGGGATCAGACGGGAGGGAATCTGGGGGTACAAACGCACAATCTCGCAGCGGGAGATTTGAAAAAAAAATAATAATAATAAAAGGATGGAAGGCACTCGAGTCCACAAAATGGTGCCTGATATTATCTGTGCGCACCACCCGAAGACGCCGCAGATACTGCAACGTCAAGCACGTTCGCACCTTGAGTTTCCTCCTGGCGTTAAACTTCTTCAGGCACTCGACGGTCTCCTGCCTGTGCATCATGGAGGCCACGGTTGAGCGTTGCTGTGGGGAGACAGAGGAAGAGATGCTGAAAATAAAACATCAGAAGAGCGGCTCTGGCAGTGACAGGTTTCTGTGGGCAGGAGCTGTCGGAGACACTCGCTTCCCCGGAATGTGTTGATTCTGAGGCTCTTTGGGTGACGACATTTTTGGCAAAAAAACAACAAACCCTGGAGCTAAACACATTCAACATGGCTTTATGGCGTCCTGGCAATCATCAGCCTTATGTACACTGAATCTGTTTTATAACCCTGGACGTTGCTGGCATTGGCAGTATACTGCTCTACAAAGTATTCCGATCCTGTCCTTAAGTAAAAGTAGCAGTACTGTGAGTAAAAGCCCTGCAATGAAAATGTCCCTTAAAGTAAAAGTATGTAACTATTATTAGCAAAATTGTACTTCAAGTATAAAAGGTAAAAGTATGAGTCATAACTCCGAAAAATGGCCCCGTTGTTTGTTATACTATTATGTATTACTATTACTATTATAAACGATATGATTGGATTATATCACTACTGATTCGTTCATGTGTAAGCGACATTTCCCTGTTTTAGTTTGCCGAGGTGGAGCTAGCTTTAACTATTTAGTATAGTGTTGGGTTTGAGCTAAAGCAGTGCATCATATTTCATAAGCTCATCATACGTTAATGAACAACTGGTCGACACTGAAAATAGCTGGTGATGCTGTCGGCTGGTTGTTGCAGCTCTTAATGGCTCAAAGAGGACGCGAGGACCTGACGTGATGTTATTCGTTTTAATGGGTGGGGTGGGGGAGGTACGTTCAGATCAGATCCACTTCAGCCAGAGCTGGCACTGATACAGACAGAAGTTCACTTTTCTCAACATGAGGCGACTGGAAAGGTTTGCGTGGCACTTCAAACGACCCGGCTTGTGAGATAAATGCCAGAAAAGGGTGTTTTTGCTTGGAAAGATTTCCACTTTACTTTCCCTTTATGCAACGAGCCACGTTAGATAAACTCATAACAGCGGAGCAGCCCGGGTGTGCTCGTAAGCTGGTGATCCCGGTATTTCTGTTGATGAAGAGCACATGGAGGTGCTTATCCCTGAGACAGCATGCTCTTTTGCCCTCCCGTGGGACAAACCGTTCAACATAAGCTGACCCAGTATCTGCACGTATCAGAGATTGCATGTTTGGAAACAGACGGTGCTGATATTTGGCAGCTTGGGGCAGATGTTCACAAACTTGCTGTTAGAGGATTTACAAATGACAAAATGTTGGAGTATCAAACGGGGGCCATTAAATATTGATTCCTGCCTGCAGTCACGGGGTGCTGGATGTGTATATATATATATACACACACACACACACACACACACACACACACACACACACACACACACACACTGTATATGTGTACTTACGCAGACCCATGGGTGCTTCAGAGCCTCCTGGGCAGTGATTCTCTTGGCTGGGTTGATAGTCAGCATCTGGTTGATCAGATTTTTAGCCTCCGGAGTCACCGTGTCCCACTCTGGGGAGGGAAACTAAAGCGCGCACACACACACACCCATGCATGCCCACATACATATTACACACATCAGCAACATCGTGTCGGATTTAAAGGGAGAGGGACTGAGGGACAATGGCGACAGAGGCAGGCTCACATCGTACGCTCCGGCTTTGATCTGCTGGTAGAGTTTGTGCTGGTCCTCGTCCCAGAACGGAGGGTATCCAACCAAAAGGATGTAGAGGATCACACCTACACACAACAAACACCACCTTTGTTTGAGTGACAAGAAGGAGGGAGAGGAGTTGGCGGCGAGGAAAAGCACGGACAAAGAGCTTACCACATGCCCAGATGTCTACAGGTTTGCCATACGCCTCCTTCCTCAGCACCTCTGGGGACAAGTAGCCGGGGGTCCCTGCAAAGCCTGAACACGCAAACGCACAATCAGGGCGGGGTAACGCGAGTAACGTTTTGTAAGTACGTTTTTTGTACATGGGAGCGCACACAGCTGTAGGAGACGGATTTGAACCTTGGGGCACGTGGGGCGCGCGCCCTACCAGGTGAGCTACCAGGGTGCCCCCAAAAAACGTTGGATTTTAACACGGACGGGTGTTGGTGCACGGTTTCCCGTTTGAAACCGTGGGCCAACGTCTTGTCTTTTTCAAAAGCATGACCACGATTGTACCCAAACCTTAACCACGCAGTTATCATTGAAACCATGACGATTAAGGTCCCCCTAATCTCAAAGTAGTACTTATTTTAGCCCAAACCACGATGTTTCCCCAAACCTCACCGAGTCGTGCATGTGCCTAAACCCTAATCAAACCTTTACCACACTGTTGTCTCGCCATATAACAGATTTATTTTTCAACAGTGGCTTGTAACAGTTACGGAAGGCACAGAAAAATGATGCGGTCCAACTGCTGGCGGCATCAGATCGGGAAGCGCAGCTCTGCGTCGCTGTAGAGGGCAGTAACAAACGACGCGTTTCAGGACTTGTTGGGCTGCAGTGTCTTCATGTCGCTGTCCGTGGTGCTGAAAAGGTCAACCAACTGTTATCCCCTAAATAACAAACGCCCAGTAGTTTAGCTTTTATGTCTGATGTACCCCACAGTCCTATCAGATAGGCTCCAGTGCCCCTCCATTGTACCCCTTTTTATATCTATATCCTTGTTTAGCTATTAACACCTCTGTGTCAATAAAGCATGAACATTACAGGCATCATGGAAGTCGACTTTGTGTCCGAGCTGCTGTATTTAACTGTACAGGTGTACCTAATAAAGTGACTATAGTAATATAATATACTATACCATACTATATATACTATAATAATAGCGACTGAAGGTGGGGCTTTGAGGCAGCATGTGGAGTGATTTTAGACACAGTACTGAGTGCATAATGAAAATGTAGTTTAATTTAAAGTCAGAGCTTTTAGCCTGCCGCAGCCTCTTTATGACAGATCTTCACATTGGCTCCGATTCAAAGTAAGTATAAGAAAGTCTCTCAGTAGTCACTATCCTTGTTAGCTCCCCGAAAAGAACAGGAATATACACACTAGAAACAAAAGAAGCAAAGATATGGAAACGGGAAACAAAAAGATCAAGACAAGCGTCCTTTCAGTCACATGGAGTCTAATATTAGAGGAAGGCGAGACGAAAACCCCGTCTTCTTTGCTGGACTCAAGGGCATGCTGACGAAAAGGATGAAATGACAGTATGCATGAACAGTCCCGTCGGAAGCCGCCACACTTCTCTCCATCAACGTGGTTTGCAGTTGTCAGTGTGACTGCTCTGCAGCACATCACAGCTGTCAGGCAACCGCGCCCTTCATGATCAAGAGGAGGAAGACGAGGAGGATGAGCAACAGATGGGCGGGTGTCCTTTAAAAGAAAGTACCGGACTCCCTAAGATTCTCTCAGGCTACCATGCGTGGGTACTCGTTAACCTGCGCACATGATGGGTTTCGTGAGGTTTTCTCAACGTGCTTCTGGGGCCAGTTGTCAGTGCCTTTCTTCAGACTTCAGATCAGGTCATATACAGTAAATACCTGCTGCTGTGCCGCTGGACCACACTGGTGACTGGTTTAGAGAAGCAAAACTGTGCCGCCCTCTTTGCCGGTCTGTCCAAGGCTTAGGATACCCCTGAACACATTTAAAATGCTGGGAAATCAGTGTATAATCATCGTTGGCGTTTGCTTTGGCGCACTTGGTCAAAAAAGGAAATGACCAAAAAGAGGACGGGCACACGCGTTGCTAGCTGCTGCTTTGTATCGTGTGAGATTTGAGCGCTCGCCGCGGTTCTCTGTAACTCTGTGCTGATTAGAGATTGGAATCACAGGGCCCATGACGTACAGGGCGCTGAAGAGAAGCTCCAAAGGCGTAGCAACAGTAACTAAGGGCGGTCATGTTGTATTTTATGTAATTTGTTCTCAGGTACAAAAGATCTTCCTGAAAGAATAAAGCTAAGTAGCTAAGTGCACACTGCGGATGTGTGTGTGTGTCGTGTGTGTGTGTGTGTGTAACATACCAAACCAAGCCTGCTGTTCTCCTTGAACCTCAATAGCCAGTCCAAAGTCAGCCAGCTTCACGGCTGCGTTCTTACACTTGCTGGCCAGCAGCAGGTTCTCTGGCTGCGTGTAAAACACAAACACAGTCACGTCAGCGAAACCCTCCCGCCTCCCGTTACATTCCTGAAACACATCTCTCAGTCTGAAACGCCCTCGGTGGGCCAGAATAAAGCAACAAAGCTTTTCTTGGGTTTTCATTTTGTGGATTAGCTGGATATAGCTGGCATTTAGGCAGAAACCTTTGAATGGGGGGGGGGGGGGGTTTAAAGAAAGGGGGCCACATTTGTAAAATGACTTAAAATGTGACTCGCATTTAAAGCCCTGGATCTTGGCAACAAACTTTACATTATTAATATAGCTACGTTCTTTATTCAGTATAATAAATCAATGCCAAATAAACAACTTTAAATATTAACTATGAAATGATATCAATAAATAGCTGTTATTTGTAACTCCAAATAGCCTACGGCCAAAAAATGGGCATTTTGCATCTCTTTGTAGTCGTTTTGCGTCTCTTTGTGGTCGCTTAGAGACTCTTTGTGGTCATTCTGTGTGTCTTTGTAGTCATCTTACATCTCTTTGTAGTCTTTTTTTGAGCCTTTATGGTCGTTTTGCGTCTCTTTGTGGTTGTTTTGAGTCGCTTTGTGGATGTTATTTGTCTCTTTATGGTCATTTTGCGTCTCTTCGTGGTTGTTTTGCGTTGCTTATTGGTTGTTTTGTGTCTCTTCGTGGTCGTTTTGCGTCTCTTCGTGGTCGTTTTGCGTCTCTTCGTGGTCGCTTTGTGGTTACTATACGCCTCATGGTGGTCGTTTTTTGTCTTGTGGCCATTTTGCGTTTCTGTGTATATGTTTGATTGATTTTTGGACAAGAAAGAGGTTCTGGTCCAGGGGCCCTGGCCCTGCACTTAGGAGAAAAAAAAAATACCCTCCCTTACTTATGTTAAAGAAAGTGTGACAGAACACCAGTTAAACCCAGATCAGCGGGCTAAGAATAGCTACACACACACACACATTCATAGCAACAGTCATACATATTCTTATACACACACACACACACACAAATGCACACACACACACTCAGAGGCTGAGACAGACAGATGGGACTTAAAAAATGTGTATAAGCCTTTTTTTGCCATTTGTTTACTTGAAGAAGACCAAACACAGCTTGTCTTTTTGCAACGGTCGTGTCTTTCCTACTCAGGCGCTGATGTAACGGCAGTCTGACAAACACGTACAGTCCACAGCACACACAGGGACAGCGGCTCCTTGTTGTGTAATTAGTTCGTGCTGATAGTGATTGATTTGTGCCATCAACCAATAACCATTCCACCACGGTGGCACAGAAACAGCTGCATGTCGCGCTCCAGCTGCAGGAGAGTCATCATGTCACCCTCTGCTGGCTGATTTAAAAACTCAATTACAGAAGGCTTGATTTGTGAACAGGAGGTGGAACCTACTTAAAAGGGGCTGACCTCTGCAATAAATTCACGTGACATCAATAGATAATCTATAGCACCTCGCAGCTCCCAGCATTGAAATAGACCCTAAATCCTTTTGTTAAAGACATAATAAGAGTCTGGTACAAGGTAAAGGCTCATTTGTTCCTTCTGTGTTAGGTTTCACTCCACTTTGGGACCATTGCACACGTAACCCCAGGGAGAAGAGACTCCGGATTTGAAGGAGTAGTTTGACATTTTTGGAAATACACTCGTTTGCTTTGCTTGCCGAGAGTTAGACGAGGAGATTGATTCCATTTCCATGACTGTGCGATAAATACAAAGCCACAGCCAGCAGGCGATTAGCGTAGCCTAGCATAAAGATTGGAAACGGAGGGAAACAGCTAGCCTGGCTCTGTCCAAAACACCTCTGAAGAAATGTAAAAATTACAAGTTTGAAAAGTCGGTACAGACGTGTTGCCCTCAGGATGAATTATAATAACTGGTGATTCTCTGACTTTTCATCTAGCGCCATCATCAGGTCAAAATTTCAATTGGTCTCAATCGTCTGTTTATGACCAAACACCTGCAAAACTTCTGACATTCCCATCAGCCTCAGCTGTACTAGGTCCGCAAACTAACAGTGGCGTTCATTACGGATTAATCTGCGGATTATTGATTTGATCAATCGATTAACCAACTGTCAAAATTTCCCAGAGCCGAAGGTGACATCTTCTAACGTCTTGTTTTATCTGAACAAAAACCCAAACTCCAAACATTCAATTCATGATATAAAACCACAAAAGAAAGCAGAAAATTCTCACAATGTTTGACATTTTTGCTTAAAGAAGTGACTTGACAAGTAATCAATTATCACAATCGTTGCCATTTAATTTTCAGTCAATCTGAAAAGATTTCTGACTTTTAAAAACCATTCAAATAAATGAAAAATAACATTTAGTTTCCTTGCTGACAAACATTTTTTTTCAAAAAAAAAAAAAAAAAGGTGAATTCGAAACGGAACAGGGATTTTGCCTGAAAGAAATGGACCCTGCGAGGTGCCATTGACATTTTGCCTCCCTGTTACTAAGGTCGGGTTGTTTTAACTCTGACGCCAGAGTCAGAGAGTGAGTGACAAGAAAAAAAGAGAGCAAGTACAAGGTGATCTTGCTCATTTACTTTTCTTCCTATATCACAAAGATTTATTTAATCTGGGAATAAAATCACCGCAGTAAGAAAGACACAATGTATGCAGCTCGGTGTCTTTTATAAAACCCACGTCGGGTACACTAACTCACTGGACGGGACATTTTGAGGCACAGCGCGGATAAAAAATAGCGATCCTAACGATATTAGGTGTCATTCTCCTCCTGGCTTTTTAAGGATAGCAGAAACCTGCTTGTAGCTTCGAGTCTTGTTTCATGAACAACTGATGAGAAAACAACAGTGACAGCATCTCAGTGTCTAAACCTCCACCGGGGAAATGATCACACCAGAAGCTCACGACCTTCCCCATCTGGCCTCCTCTGTGTGGGCAACCTTTAATACACTTCTGGAGGGCAAAGTAATTGTGGGGTTCCCCAACAACTCCCACCGCAATAATATCAGGTGAGCCGAGGCCAGTACGGAGAAGGAACGTGTTTCATGTAAATGTATACAGACATGATATGAACTTTACTCCGATAGAATAAAAATCACAAGGTTGTTTTGCATCGTAAAAAGATGCCAGTACTCCAATCAGATGTCCAGTCACAGCATGGACTGTATTTCCTCAATTAAGTCAGTCGAAAAACCTGTTTTTAGATACTTTTGCTTATCTTGCTGTGAGGAAGGCTTGAAATCCACAAATTCCTAACCTTTATAAAAGTTCAGATTAATAACTATAGTTGAGATTATATGTACCATGTCATGCCTATACCTTGCGGCAACTCAATGAACTTCAAGAGCAACTCAACACCAGGCTGAAAAGCAGCGTTTCACTGCCCTTTCTGGCTGAAGGTTTCAAGTCTGTTGCAACCCGTGACCACACCTAATCTGTGATGTCACGGTGTACTGAAAACATGATTCCCAGCTGCTGTTAAGTTGCTCGGTCACTTAAGAGTTCTTGGAAAACATCACTTTAATAAAATTTATACAGAAGCGACACAAAAAAAATAAAAATAACGCACGCACTGTCATTAGTCTATATGAAACACAAGAAGGCAGACGCTCATGCATGTATTGATAGATCAGGCCCACAGACGTGCACGGACATGCTGGGTTTAAAAATGTCTCACTGCACTTACCGGCCTTCAGAATCTAGTACAACAGTCAGACGCAGACAACTTTAAATCCCTCACAACACACACACACGTACACAGACACACACCCCTGCAGGTGACTCACCTTGAGGTCTCTGTGTACCACCCCCATCTGATGGCAGTGGAGCACGGCCTCCAGGATCTGCTGGATGCAATGACTGCACGCAAACAGCAGGGGGAGCAGGTTAGTCTGAGCACATTCAGCCCCCAACTGTCACATCCATGCAGAGGCAGCAACATCTCAGTCCGGGCCACACACACACACACACACACACACACACACACACAACCTTGTACTTTTATCTTTGTGAGGACCGTCATTGACATAATGCATTCCCTGGCCCCTAACCCTAACCATCACAACTAAATGCCTAACCCTAACCCTAACCTAATTCTAACCTAACCCTCAAAACCGAGTCTTCCGAGTCAAAATGTCCTCGCTTTCCAAAAATGTCCTCACTCTGCAGTCAAAGAAAACGAATTCAATATAGGAATGATCTCTTTCTGCACGCTCACCACATTTTCACACACACAAAAAAAAGAGTGTGAAGAGTGAACCTGTCTGTGAACTACGGAGGGAGAAGGTGTGCGGCTTGCTATTTTCTGTTTCCAAGAAAGGGCCAAACATTAGTCAGGCAGTGTAGGCGTGAGCTGCAGCTCCATGTGGGAGGCACTGTGTCTAACCTGCACATTCTCCCGTGTAATTTATTCAGCAGCGGCAGCAACACCGCCTTTCACAAAACATTTTAGCAGGTTTCCAGGCGTCAGAAGTAGACGCTGCTCTGCTGCTACTCCACTGAACTCCACTCTCGCTCTTTCATGCCTACTCAATCACTCGCTCTCCAACAGGTATGGCGCTCTGTCCGCGTGGACCCGCAGCAAACAATTTCTAGTTTCGGACCGTCTAAAATAGTGCGACGAGAGTCCCAAAATCAAAACCTGAAGACAGGCAGACGCGCAAAAAGAGACAGACTGACAGACGGCAGGCACAGGCAAGTCGTTTTAAATCACAGGCAAAAAAAAGGCAACAACAACACAACACAAGCATGTAAAGCGCAACCCTTTACAGAGGGTGCAGGGCAATGCAACGCAACGAGACACACACACACACACACACACACACACACACCTTGAGGTCCCTGTGCACTATGTCATGTTGGTGGGTGTAAGACACACTGTCTAGAATCTGATGGATACAGTGACTGTGGAGACAAAACAACAGGGTGAGGAGCAGATAAAGGAGGGAACCCGGGAAGGAAAGGAAGCATAGAGATGGTAATACAGAGAAGTACAGGGAGTAGCGAGTCATCTGACAGGAGGAGGCGGTGTTTAGGAACAGGTAAGTGAGAAAGATTATATGGTCAGTTCACCAAAACTAAAACAAACAACAACAACAAAAAAAAACATACTTCCTGACTTATCTCGAACTTGCTACGCTGATGGCTCCGATTTCATTTTTCAAGGTTTTGAGATGTCTGTCTCTGAGGTCTCTGCCGCTACTCGAATACAACGGAGGTGAATGGAATTGAACTTGTGTTCGCAGCATTAAAGAAGAAAGAAAAAAAAAAAGTATATTTAAACATGACTAAAGGGCAACACAACACGACGGTGGCACGCGACGCACGGCAAAAACACCTGCACCCGTAGTTTTCCATAGAAGCCAGCACACCGGCAGCATTTTGGCTAACCAAGACGCGTCACGGCCCGATTTCCCAGCACAGACTTTGTTGGAAAGGCAGCAATTTTATTAAACTCAGCCTTGGGATCGTCACATCCTGACTACTACTTCTGCTAACATGCTGGTGTTTAGCAGGTACAAAATGTTTAATATATTCACCATCTTAGTTTAGCGTGTTAGCATGCTAACTATTTCTAATTAGCACTAAACACAAAGTACAGCAGAGGCTGATGGCAATGTCGCTAGTTTTGTAGGTATGTGTGTAAAACCAAAGCTATAATTATTCATGTGCGAGTCCCACAAACAAAGACCCATTCACCTCCATTGTACCGTGGTGGAAGTGGACATCTGAGAGACCGATATCTCAAAACCCCGGACGCATAAAACCAAAACTCTCGCGGTTTAGTGAGAAAACATGTTGGGGTTTTTGTTTTTTTGGGTATTTGGGTGAACCTGCCCTTTAACAGGGTGGCGACAGGAGGGAGGGATCGAGCGTTTCTGTGTGCAGATGGAGAACCGAGAGGAAACAGTCAGTGAGATACTGTTGGACAGTATTCAAGCCATGCTAATAACACACACCCACACAATTTCTGCAAAGAAACGAGGGAGAATGAAGGCAGATGAGAGGGTAGAATATAAAATAAAAGGGAAAGTAAAGCCACAGAATACAGTGGAGAAAACACAGATTGTCAGGGCTCTTACGTGCCACTGTTGTGGTTGCATAAATGCCATTTCAAAATTCAGCATGGAAGCAAACAGCAGCCCCGGTGGCACTTACTTACTGAGTGCCACTGCAGCAAATCCTGCCTCATTGAAATTCATCAAACATCAATTTAGTTTCATGTCTAACCTCAAATCAGCTTTAATTCTACTTAAATAATACCGCGTTCATTTTCAAAACAGCTTTAACTGATTAAAGGCAGGTTCATTAAAGTGTTAAAGCTAGGCGATGCGAATCCAACACACGTCATTTGTGGTCCAATTCAGCGTTCAGGGTGTGCGCTGACAAGAACCCCGGTGTTCGTACAGCCATGATTTGTGTGCCAGGTAACGTTCAGTGACTCGCCCACGGACATTCACTTTCTAGTTTGCTGCTAGATGTGCTGCTGTTGTGACGTCCGCCACAGCAGCAGGAGAGCCGTGAGCATCTGTCTATATCTGTATACAGCCGTCGTACTGTTTCGTATGTACACAGAGCGCACGGAAAACCGGAGTCAAAGTCCTTGTATGTGTACACATAACTGGCCAATAAAGCTGATTCTGATTCAGATAGCACGGCCTATATCACGACCGAGTTAAAGCGAAAGCACGTTGACAGTTTTATTTAGAGGACAGCGTGGTGATAGCTAATTCCTGGGGAAAGAATACGCTACAGCTAACAGCTAGTTACCAAAACCTGCCTTAGCGCCTCCGCGTTTGTCATGGTATCGTTTTCTGCACTTGAATACATTTGCATGCATATTTTCCGTAAAAGGTTGAACCCTGCCCAGAACAAACTGGAACTAGCATAAGAGATGCGCGACTTGAAAACGCATTCACTGAAACATGACGATCCAAGAAGTAAAGCTAATATACATCTGATGTATCCGAATGTCACGCTTTCGTTGATCCTTATTGTACTGGACACTTTCTCGTGTAGGAATTTATGATTTGAGTAATTGAAACAGACACAAGCACTGAACGAAACAATCATGCTGTTTGAAATAAGTGAACGTGTGAAATAAGAGCTTGTTATCTTCATCATGTTGTTTTATGATTTTGCATTCACTGGTCACCGTGTTTAGACTCCCAAAACAGCTCCCTCTTGATTCATCATTCATGCGCTTGACCGCTGATAAATAACCTATGCTCCGACTTCTTTATGTGGAAAGAATAACAGCCAGCATGCGATATAAAAAGGTATTTATAAGCCTTGAATGTGACGACAGGCGGGGTGATAAAAAAGGCCGGAGGCGGGACCAGGAGTGAGAGAGAGAGAGAGAGAGAGATATTTAAGGAGGATGAAAAACAGCTGGAACAGCTTTTACCGCATCTCTCCTTCCACCTCTTTTTAATGTTTTCATCACCTTCGTTTTTTCTCTCTCTCTCTCTCTCTCTCTCTCTCTCGCCTCCACAAACCGCCTCCACAGTCAAATTGATTTAAGTCCACCTCCTGAGGAGGTTACAGCGTGGGCGTGTGTGCATTTTGTGCATGTGTACGTCGCCATCTGTCTGTGAATTCTGTGACTCTGGGGAGAGCTCCTCGACCTCGATTGCGATTCAGCTCCCAGAGAACCCGAGCAGAGCGCCTTATCCATCAGAGCGGGAGCCTGTAACGCCGAACAAACACGTGTCAAAACTGTCGGTTGCGTGCCAGTGAGGGGCGCCGAAACTCCCGGGGCTGCTGGAGGACTGACACATGGAGGGGATGAAGAAGGCAAGCGAGAGAGAGGCCGGAGAGGAGAACCACCGGGGTGTTTACCTGGCATCTGCCTCGCTGTAGTACTCTCTAGCCACAATATCCTCGAACAGCTCCCCTCCTGTCACCCTGAGGAACGTAAAGACGAAGGTTTAAAACGCCAAATTATACACATTAATCCACACACACACACACACACACACACAGGAGGGGGATGTCCTCATTAGGGGGAAACCCCGGCTGCAGGATTC
This sequence comes from Coreoperca whiteheadi, assembly GCA_011952105.1. Lineage (NCBI taxonomy): Eukaryota > Metazoa > Chordata > Actinopteri > Centrarchiformes > Sinipercidae > Coreoperca > Coreoperca whiteheadi. The sequence goes on along the minus strand of CM022482.1, from coordinate 24,579,799 downwards.
ACTCCGACTGGGTTGCCATGGAGACTGGCTCCAGTGCGGGGGAGTGTAGCTGTATCTGTGTGTGCGCGCTGAAGTGGGAGCCACGAGGATGGAGGTGGGGAGGAGGGGAGGACGGTTATGTAATGGGGGG
>CM022482.1:24552362-24574258 GCA_011952105.1 Coreoperca whiteheadi | reverse complement strand
TCTGTCGGTTCTCAGAGCTAATTTTATCTCACCTCAGCGCCGTTACGCAATGAAACACTCACACTCCCCTCAGAGCCCACCGCCTCTCTCACAGCCACTCCAACATGCGTACATTATGAGGAGACGGGGTGGCAGAAAAGCCAGCAGAGCCTCATACGGTGACAGCTCATCTACAGGGGCCAGGATCTGGATCCAAAACCTGGATTTGTTCAACTCAAGAGTGTAACAAACCTGGAATCTAATTTGTTTGTTGGTCGCAAAGAGCAATTAACAAAACATTCAGGAAGCCATTTAGCCAAAAGGTTAATATATCTGGAAAAACTTGAGTGTTATTATTATTATTATTGACCTTGGAAATAGTATTAACAATACTCTTAACTCAAAGTCCACTTACTGGAACTTCAACACCTAAGTAAACTTTCTGCTGATGAAGACCGTGACATGGAAAGAGCTTATAAGTGGACCGTGAGTTAAGATTATTAAGTCCAACTTGAATACTAGCGTGTCTTAAACAGTTCAACTGTCAATCTTGGCGTTTTAAATGTGTATTACAACGTAAGCTACTCGTCGCTTTTGCTGCTGAAGGCGATGCGACGTTCAAAAGGATTTGAATTTGAAGAGCAGACGAAACGATCAGTCGGTTGATCAAACAGCAAACAGATTGGATGTTGAAATGCGATGGGCAATTCAATGTCGATCTCTTGAGTTTTAGGTTTTAAATAGCAAGTCTTTCGACGAAGCGATCGGAAAGGATTCGGATTTGATAAGATGGTTTGGAACTGATCGATCGGTTGGGGCGTGTTTCAATGCGTTGAGCGCTGTAAACGCGACACTGTGGCACACTATAGTGCACAGAGCGAACGGCGGGAGAACGCCGGACCGACGCTTGTCAGGCGACACGAACACGACTCCTGATGAACCGTCATGTTGCTGCGTAACGGCTGGATGGGGAAATAAGCAGCTGTTTGCTGACAGGTTCAGCATATAAACTTAAAAGGGGACGATATGTCAGCGTTGCGTTCACATCTTGCTTCCGCTGCCCCCAAGTGGCCAGAAAAAAAAATCAGTCATTGCAGGTTTAAACTGTCCACGGAGAGTCCGACTATGTTACAGGAGTGCGCTGCTCTTTGTAAGAAGATGTTTTGAACGGCATGAATGATTTGGACGTCAAAAAGACCCCAAACTTGATGTCCATCTAACCCATTTTCAGTGGCTGGGGAACATTTGGCATTTTTGCTTAATACATTATTTAAAAACAGCTTTAAGTGAAGCCAAACCCCTAGAAATCAGGGAGTGGCGGACATCGGCTGCAACCAAAAACCCTGACTCCAAGAAGCGACTTGACTCACTCAGAAATCCTCCCGTCTTTACATCTGCATCACACACACACACACACACACACACCACAAAGTGACAACACCAGCAAAACAGCAAACACAGCTCTGTTATCAGGGAGGGCAGCTGCTGCTACTCCGGCATCTCCATTGTCTTTCCCACATCACCCCCCAAAGCAGCCTGTAACAAGAAATATCAACACTAGAGGATCCATCCACAGCACTGCACTGGAATAAATGTTCCTGTGAGGCAGAGAGAGAGATCCTCTCTACCCACGCACAGCCTGACAGACACGGAGGCCACTTTGCGTCCACCCACTGTGGCACCCATAGCCTCTTCAGTCTCTCTCAATGTGTCTGCATGCTGCCAGGGGCCACGCTTCCCCAGTCTCTCTATTTCTGTCTTCTTTTCTTTTTTAAATCACAAGACACACCTCAATGGATCAGCAGTAGATCAAGGGGGGCAGCAGCAGCAGCATTATTCGCTGACTTCTCTGCTAAGCTGTGTGCCACTGTGATTAAAGCCAGCTGATGATGAGGGAGTTTAACAGCGACACATAAGCCTTTCCCTGATATTAGGCCTGTTTGTCCCTAATTAGCCTTTGGGCATTGGGGCGGGTAACCAGATGTGCTCATGCAGCTCCATCTTCATGCGAAATCTAACTCTCTGATGGCTCCCGCATTTAAAGAAGTCTGATCAAACAAAAACAAAAAACAAAGCAAACAAAAAAAAAGACATGCACTGTCACATTATCCGGATTTTGCGGAGGCTAAGTTGAGCCCCGGAGGGGCCCCGGAGGAGCCCCGGAGCGGAGCAGCGTGCGTTTTGTTTTGAAGGGACGGAGCTGCATCCATCACCGCAGACCGCCGTCCCCGACGCGCTGTGCGGTCGGGACACAGGGTCAGGCCGCATGCAGGGGACTCAAAGAGGCGCAGCGTGACGGCGTCTTACTTGCCAAGCTCCTCGTACAGCTGGTATTCATCTGTGAAGCGCGTGCAAGTGGTCGCTGCCATGATGCGTGCCTCCTCGGAACGGGTGCCCGGTGCCGAGTCCGAAATGCACGGTGCGTCGCCGCGGACAGGGAGGACCTCTGGATCAGTCTCCGCCCACCTCAGACCTCCGGACGGCTGAGCGGTTCAGCGTCAACCCGGCGCACACGCACGGTCCCGGCTCGGATGGAAACGGGGCTCCGCGCTCTGCCGTGCGAGGAGGACGGACTCTTTAAATACCACACCAAATGCTAATGTGAGCGCACGGCATGACGTGTGTGCCCCCCCCCCCCCAGGAAAGGAAATAAAGACAAAGTGAAATCAGAAGCTGATCGGAGTGCGGCGCGGCGCAGCCTCTGATTGCTGATTATAAATCACATAATGGAGATAATGAAATGACTGCACCTGGAAGTTACCGAATCCATCTTTAGGCTTTCATGAGGAAACCCTCAGTGAATCACAAACTTCTAAGCAACTTCCTTCTCAGTGCACTTCAGTAATAAAGCGCATCTCTGTGTCCCTTTTAACAAATACAACAAACATTATAACAGGAGTTTAATTTGGGCATGGCCGGATCACCCCGTTACGGGGTGCAGGAAGTCACTGCGCCCAGCCAAGAAATAGTTCCTCACGCAAAACTCCCTGTTTAAACAAACGAGACGTTGACGTGTTCGTTTGTGTCACCTTTCCACAGAGCCAGAAAAGTACGGTTTTCAGTAATGCTAAGCTAAGCTACCCGGCTGTTTGACATGGCTTAATGTTTATGCTGCAGACGTGAGAGTAGCGTCTCCTCATCTAGCTCCCGGAAAAGAGAGCAAATGAGTTTCAGGCTTTTGTGCAGAAATCAACTCACTTAAATGAAACCGCCTGCGGTCAGCTGATCCGTTTGCAGTGGATTTCTTTGATTGATGCGTCCGGGTGGCTTGTCAGGTGTCTGGTTTATGCTCACAAAGTAACCGTTCCTGATTTGTTAAAAATCACAAAAGGTCTCTCATTTATAATAGGAAGTACCGCTGATGTCAACTCGCCTCAGAATACGGACAGTAAACTCCATGAACTTGTTTCATTTCTTTCAGACAGACCTGATGAAAGAAACGCACCTATGTGGCAAAGATGTGATCTTTCTGTTACCTAACATTCACTCCGGCTGAGGAGCTACGAGGCTTTCCTTAAATCGCCTTTCCATCTTCAGTGCATTACCAAACGCACTCTTTCCATTTGGAGAGCGGAAAGATGGTTAGAGGAACTTAATGAGGACTCCATCCGGCTTCGTGCAAATGGACGCACGAAATGGATGCAGGAGACTGAGTGGAGTCAGGACCGCCGCATTGTTTTAGCTCGAACCGAGCGATGACGGGAAGACACATTTCCCCTCTGGTCTGGCAAAGACCGATGTTCTTGGTTTTCCAAAGTAGCAGGGAACTAATTGATGGGCGAACAAAGTGAAAGGAAGAGAAAGATAGATTTCTAACACAAAAGGAGATTAAAGTGCTGATTCCAAAAGGGGCAGAATATCTTTATGTACTCAACCCCTTTTTAATAAAACATACTCTAAAGGGACTTCGTAAGCTGTAATTAGTGGTTTTATTAACAGTTAATGAATCATTTTTTAGTGGTTTATCACCAATAAGCCATTTCAAAAGATAGATGAGGAATAAATAAGAGGCCGGAGCCTCAAGGTGACAAGTCTGAACTGGCAAACACCTGCTGAAGTCTTCAGATTGACGGTGACTGATTCACCCAGTAACAAGAAGTGCGTTTCCCTCCACCTGTTTTTATGTGCATTTTCCATCTGCGCATAAAAACAAAAGACTCCGGGGCGGGGGGCGTGTTTCCTCTTTGGCTGAGGTGGAAAGGTCGGTGTGTCGATAAAAAGCAAAACACGCCGAAGTGCGACAGCAACAGACTTGGTGGAGAAAGGACGGCGTACACGAAGCAGGTGAGTTAAACGTCCAGCGAGGAGCTGAACGCATCAGATCGGCGTGGGGCGACGAGGACGCCGCGAAACCTTCGGGAAACGAACAGAAGAACTGGACACCGACAGAGAGATGGCGCCCACTCACTTGAATGAAAAGCTTTCGAGCTGCCGGGGTTGCGGACACCCCAGCGGTTTATCTCAGTGCACCAACACCTGATGTTCGCAGAACAACAGTGGATGGAAACACATCAATTTGCATTTTCTTTGGCAGATTTCCTGGAAATTCGGATGAAACGTGCGCTACGTTCGGGTGGAAACCGGACTACTGAGAGACACTAAACGCTCAACAGTTCGGGGGAACTGGTGTGAGAATAAAAATGTAAAACTATGACAGAATCACTCAGCAGGGCCTGCAAACATACAGCCACTGTAGTCATTAAATAAAGGGCAAAACTGTTAACAAAGTACACATATTTATCAGATTTCAAACTGCCAAAACATCAAATAAGTGTTTGACATAATGACGCGTCGTCGTCACAGTCTGTATTCCCGTCGCTCTCCACACAAAAGCAAATCTGCTTTTACAGTTAAAGACAAACTTGCAAACACAACAGGCCGGCAGGTAAACGTTGACTTTTTCCCTGACCAGCTCTGTAAATAAAGTAGGACCGAGTTCATATTTGGCAGCGTTGTGGCTGTGCCTCAGAACTGCACCGCACTGGGCGGGATGTCAAACAAGGAGGGGTCGAACTGCTGCCCTTTGAACGGTGACCCTTCAGCGTCCCAGCCCTTCTTCAGCATGTCGTGCACCTTCTGCGGAGAGACGTGGAGGAACATCACGTTAAACATGTACCATTCACGCTAACAAGGACCACAGCGCCATCTAGGGGTGAGTCAACTTTGCTGTAATTAAATCACCAGTGCAAATGAGGGAACATAAAGATAAAATGGGCAGCAGAAATTGCTAAATTATAAAAATGCATTACTAGATTCACAGCGTCTCTCACAACACTCGCCGTGGGTATTAATACAGGGAGTGTATAACACAAGTGTACACAAAATACTGTAAAGTTTTAAAGCCACCACCTGCCACCTACACTGCATGCGGCCCGGGAACCAAAGGCACGCTTCTTCCTTCATTACGGCATTACTTGTGAACTCCCTGCTGTTCTCCAGCAGCTTCCTCGTGCCAGACACCGCGCGAGCATCGCGGCTCTTTGCGTAAACGTGCCGTCGCGTCTGACCGAAAGTCACCTAGTTCTGAATGACTAAAGTCAGCAGGGGACAGCCGGCCTTCTCCACGGAGCCGATTTCCTAAATGTAAATGAGAAACCTGGTTTCCCTAATCGGGGCAGAGGATTAGAGAAACGTGAAAGCTACCGGTTAACATTAGTCACATTTATCTCAGCCCCATTTGCCACTCTACGGTCGTACCGCACGGAAAACCGGAGTCAGATTCCTTGTATGTGTACACATAAGCTGGCCAATAAAGCTGATTCTGAGTCTGAAAGCCGCGGGCAAATATGCCCTGAAGAAAGTCCGTTTCCTGGCCTCTAATCAGCCTTTTATGAATACACGTGGCTGCAGATAGGCAAAATATTTAGTTGGAAGTATTTCTGTCCAAAACGGAAACTAATACAAGGCATTTGCAACAAGCCTAAATGAGTCGGTTTCCACAGCTGAACACTTGATTATTTGTTAAGTTAACCGACTGTCAACCAGGGCAACCTGGTTACTTAACTGCACGTAAACACACTGAATGATCTTTACCGTGCCTGAAAAGGGGGCTTATGTGTTTGTGCCGAGTCGGGGGCCTCACCATTTCATGACTCTGAGGTTTGCCCTGCAGCTTCTGGTGGTAGTCGAAGGTGAGTCTGTCCAGGACGGCGTGCTCCTCATCGTCGACTGTCGCCATGGAGCGCTCGCGGTTAATTTGGTTTATATCGATCTCCTTTTCCCCTTTCAGCACCGCGTTCCACCAAACCTCTGACGTCTTACTGAGTGACAGCTGGAAGTCAAACACAGCGAGTCAAACTAGAAGCTGTTGGTTTCAAAGTCGTCCGCGTGGACAAAATCCAGGGTGTGTGTGCGCGTGCGCGTACTCACGACCACGCAGCTTCCGGGCTCCAGACTCCACAGGGAGTTTTCCGTGTTGATCTTGTGAGTGAACTCTCCCTCCATCAGCGTTTTCTCCTCGGCGCCGTCCCGCACACACACCTGCATGCTGCTGGTCTGCAGACTGACTCGGACCTGAGGACGGACAGCCAGCCCGGGACACAACAAGCATGAGACACGGCCGCAATCGCCGGCACGAGAACGGCAATCCCGGCACGTCGGAGTAGACAGCGCGTACCTGTCGGCCTTTCACGACTGTGTTGGGCACGAACACGCGGACCTCCACGTCGGTGTAGTCCTGAGACCAGCTGTAGTTTTCTCTCACCGCCCCGTTGTAGCTGTCAGGGTCGGACTGAAACTTCTCCTGACCCCTGGGACACAACGGGGACACGCAGGCACTCGTCACAACGTGTTACACATTCAGAATACGTCACAGGAACTTAGGTAAACTATCACAGAAATGGTGATCTAATTAGACTACGCTAGCGCTGGGCAATTACACAAGCCCTGACTCTCTAAGAAAACCACAACACACTCTCCTCAGCACGAACGTCGCTCGGTTGTCGCCCACGTTCGTTTTGGTTGCGAGAACACGCGACAGTTGGCGTTCTCGCTGGATTTGAGGGGCTGCCCGCCACCAGAGCTCGTTTAAATCGGCCAATCATTTCCTCGATGAATCGTTTTTGTCCATAAAATTACGGAAAATAGCGAAGAATGCCTGTTGCAATTTACGTTAAGTCTGAGATGAAGTCATCAAACCTCGGGTTTTGTGCAAACGAGAGATCTAAAAAAGAAAATCCTCACAATTGAGGAGCTGAAACTGGAGAATTTTGGCCATTTTATCTTGAAAAAGGACTTTATTGGATTTATTAATGCCTGATGAGGGAAACGTGACACTTAATGGTGATACTGATTTAGGGAGATATCGCCCGGCCCCGTACCATATCCTAGTTACCATTAGTGCTCTATTTCATACCATGTCCCATCTTTACGCTCACCTGTCTGGAGCTTAGGAAAGAAGATTTGAATGACTGCAGCGTGCGCATTTACTGAGATGTAATACCATTTTCAGTAGACCAATGAGACAGGTCTGACTCACCAATAAAAACAAGAAGCTTTGATGGATAAAGACGCTGGCGGTTACTCACTCTTCTGCTGAGCTTGTGCCGCCTGCAGCTGCCTGGTCTCCCTGAGCCGCCTGGCCTGGAGCGCCGCCGCCACCGCTGCTGTCGGGCTGAGGGCTGACGCTCGCTCCTGAGGAGGCCGGAGCGGAAACACCCCCGGCGCCCGGGGGAGCGCCCTTCTCCGCCGGTGCCGCGCCCTGCCCTTCCGCCCCCTCGGGAGGCTCGGCGGCGACCTCCAGCTCCTGCACTGCCGGAGGAACACGTCGACTCTCCTCTCTCTTCTGCCGCTCGCTCAGCTGCCTCTCTCGGTCGTGATCCGCCAGCTTCTCAAACAGCTTAAAAGTCTGAAGAGGGAATAAGAGACGGTCACAGACCAAGGCATGAATTTCACTGATCCACGTATTATTTTAACCAGGGAGGAGGAACCAAACAGCGATTAGCTGCGGCTGCAGCGTGGGGAGTTTCTGGCTCTTGCAGCACAGGATCTAACACTTAAAGAGAAACTTAAAAGGGGCGTTTCACCTCCAAAATCAAGAATACATGTTCCTCCTCTCACCTGTGGTGCTGTTTGTCCACCTGGACTGTTTTGGTGCGAGTTGCAGAGCTTTGGAGACATCGGCCGTGGAGACGTCTGCACTGTTTGAATATAAGGGGACTATGTGGCGCTCGGCTTGTGGAGCTCGCAGTGCCACAAAACAACAAGAACCAGTTTCATGCGGGAGCCACCGGTAGAAAGAAAATGAAACTGCTCACAGCACATCTGTGGATTATCTCGAGTGAAACGTGTCTTTCCAGAACTCATGATCCGGTTAAAGATCAGGACAATCCACAGGTTTGTTTCATGTGGGGGGAAAAACTCTGCGGCTCAACACCCAAACAGTCCAGATGGACAAACAGAGCAGGTGAGAGGAGGAAGGTGTGTTTTGGATTTTTAGGCAGGGCGGGGTGAACTGCCCCTTTAAGGAGTCGCTCTTCGCTGACAAACTTCACCTTAAACACCATCTTCTCCGCCACGCCCGGGGGGAAGCCCATCTTGTCGTCGGGACCCGACAGCAAGCGATAGAAGTCAGTCTTGCGGTACAAGAACCCGAAATAGACGTGTAGGAAGTCCTGGATGTTTCCGGCGTGCTGCAGGATGCCGAGCAGCGCGTTGTCGTACATCTCCGTCATCTCCAGCGGCGACGCCATCGCGGCTTTCGGCGTTTCTCCGCGTCCGCTGACCTCTAAAGGTGTCCCGGCCGACGACTTACCAGAATGAACCGCCTCTGTAAACGGACACACGTTTATAAATAAGCGGGAGTCGCTGGGTAACGTTTCTTGACGGCTGCGTTCCCCCTGCCAGAACAGTAATAACACTTCCGGCTCCGCGTTTTCAAAATAAGGGCACAACCCCCACAGATACGTAAAGTTTGACTAAATTACGCACGCACAAAAAACAAAGACGTAAACATAAAGACACGATGTTGCATTATATATACTTAAACAGTGACAATAATTTATTATAATAAATGTACTGGAAGCTATTCTTTCTCTAAACTATTACATCTTACTGTATCCGGTGGGTACCGGCGAACAGTCGTCCGGTGGAAACGGATGACTGCGTGTCGAATAAACAGTTCCCGAATAAATACCAATCTTTGCCTTTCTTTTTTTTTTTTTTACTCGAGTCACTGGATTATTGCACTTTTAATGATCAGTTATAACTACAACGACATCAAAATAAAAAGATAAATTAGAGGAAATCGCGTAAGCTCACGTAGTTAGCCTTGAACGCTTCCCAACGTTTTATTATTCAGAAAAAAAACAACCATGGCGGCGTCCTTGAGCAGCACGGGGAGCGCGAGGCTGCTGGTGAGTAAAATACTATTTAAACGTGAACTACACTCGTATGAACTCGCGCTGACGCAGTGTATCATACCTGGCGGATGCCGCAGCACGGCCTGGGAGCGCCTTTATTCACAAGTTAACGGTTTAACCTGCCGGCCGCTAACGTGGCGTCAGCGTCACAACACGTCTGCAGTTAGCTGAGCAGTTAGCTGAGCAGTTAGCTGAGCAGTTAGCTGAGCAGTTAGCCGGATAACTGCACCCGGACGCGTCCTTCTTTTCTATCGACGCCTCCCGTGTGTCTGACTTTGTTCAGCACGAGTTTGTGTCACTCTTTAACGCGACGAAATGGCAACATGTGCGTTCAAAACGCGCTGACCTTGGCTAGCCGAGGGTGGACCAGCAGGTGGGCTAACGTGGCAACTACCCCGGGGTCTCCCAGAGCCTCACGGGGTCTTCCAGGTCCTCATGGGGTCTCTCAGAGCCTCATGGGGGGTCCCAGAGCCTCACTGGGTCTCACGGGGTCTCCCATACCCCTCACGCAGCCCGAAGACTACAGATTCGCTGTGTGGTCGTTAGTTTGTGGTAATGTAATATACTGAAAGTGTGTTTAATGCTGCGGTCCCCTTGGGTAGAGGGGTCCTCCGTTAGAACAGCATGCAGGCCTTTATTATTGTAGCTCATATAGTGCACACACGGTCTCATTTGACTAAATAAATGTGTGAGTAATTACTAAGTAACACAGTATGGGTTCAATATGAGCCCACAGCTCGTTTTAACCTCGGGGCGCCCTGGTGGGTTAATGGGGACTCTGGGCACAACGTTACAGCCACCGATTAGAAGAGTATCCAGTAATCCAACACAACAGCCCTGCCACGATTTCGACCTTTCCTAAGATAACTAAGGGCATTTCATGTTGACGGTGATGGCGAGTTGGTGTCTTAGAGGTTTACAAAAAGGGTCATTTACAACCACGAGCTTTGGAGTTATTTCTGAGCATCGTTCCACGAGCTGACACGTCTGTTGTGAGCAGCGCTGGTCGTAGCAATCTGACGGTTCCTGCTCTCGTGGCGTTTTTCCCCTGTCCCCTCTGCAGAGCGCCCTGGCCCGCTCCGGCTCGTGGTGCAGCTCCTCTCGGATCAGAGCCCTACACGTCACCGCGGCGCGCTGCAAGGTAAACGCTGCGCCCTGCTGTTCTAACGTGCGTCCCGAGCCTGTTAAGACTGCCGTATCAAAGGTAATGGTACAGGTCTGTCTTAAAACAGGACTCGGGCGTCCACATGAACGTTGGAACAGGTTTGTAGTCATTCCTGCTGTAAGAGTTCCCGTCCTGCTGCGCCTTCAAGCTAAGAGAAGGAGGGGGGGGGGGGAGTCCACAGACCTCATTCTGTGCCAAAGTACATCCTTAAGTTTAGCTGAAGCCAAAATATGAAGCTTTATCGAGTTAGATCATTCAAGTAGGTATCTCCCAAAGCTACAGTCTTTTTACCGCGCAATTCCTTGAATGTTTGGGATGAATGCATGAAATTTGGATTACTGTGTCATGCATGGAACCGTGCCCCGCGCGCGCGCCGGCTTGCGAGACACCATAAAACCACACCGGCCAGGACCGGAGTGCAGCGAGTACATTTCCAAAAGTAGGAGAACAGCTAAAGCCTCTTTCACGGTCCAATCTTCAGACCATCCTTGTCCACAACACAATTCATAAATCGCTGACAAAAATATTCACTACGTTGAAGTAGAAAAAATCGGAACGAATACTAATCAAACAATCTGTATCTTGCCTCTACATGGTTGAAATGTTTCATTTCGCTGTCCACTGGTAGGCGAGATGTGACAACTGTCAGGCGTCTGATTGGGATCAAAGCACGCAGAAACTGAAGGGGGCGCTGTTGCTGTCAACCCGAGGCCCTACTTTTCAGCTCGCTGTACCAGAGACCTTCCCAACGAACAAATTAAACACTGCTTTTTAAGATTTAAAGCTGGGAGGGGTGTGACATGCGGCAAAGGGCCGCTGCCGGAAGAACTCAGCCTATGCCAGGTGAGCTACCTGCACCCCTAGAGACATTTTCTTCCTTCCTTCCCTCCAGAACCGAGCAGCTCGTGTCCGCGTGGGGAAAGGCGACAGACCTTTGACCTACGAGGAAGCGCTCCCACCTCATCACATTGGCCACCGCAAAGGGTGGCTGTCGCAGCATACCAGTGAGTACGGCCGAGCTCGTTCAAGAGCAACTTTACAGCTGGAATGTTCTGATATTTTACCCAGAATCTCTGAGGTTTATTTGTCCGAGGACTCTAGTGGTTTAATGACCGTCTCTCCAGCCTGACCCCGACGTGACACACAATAGGGCGTGTGGGAAAGGATCGCAGCATGCATAATTATTATTGCTGAAATCGCTCACAGAAGATTTGTATTTTATGGTTTTTACAAGTACTTGACTGGATTTCGGATCCATAATTAAGCCAAGATGCTTAATAACGTGATGAGAACGTCAACATTAGAGGCTGTGTTTCTGCCAGGTAACCTCAGAGGAGAGGAGGGCGCAGCCGAACGGACCACGGAGGACGTGTTCGTGAGGCGTTTCATGTTCGGGACCTTCCACAGCTGCCTGGCCAACGAGATCGTGATCAAAAGGCGCGGCAACACGCTCGTGGTGTGTGCTTTAATGTTGCAGAGATTACCACCGCAGAAGTTTTACTTTTTAATAGGCTACTCAGAGTCCCTGCTGTCGCACTTCTACAAATGCCCTGTCAAGTTGGAGATTCAGACCCTGCAGGATAGAGCTGTGTACAAGTACCTCTGATGGAACTGTGTAGTGTCAATACTAAATGATTCTTCTAGAGATAGTACACCACCGGTTGGGTTTAGCTCCTGTATGAAATGGTGTCATTGTTCCCGTCTCCGTTCCCATCACCTGCGTTCAGTTTCCCCAAAGTGGATTCAGAGGTTTTCAGCATCAGTGCTTTTGTGAAACGAACTCTCGGAATTAAAGAAAATACAATCAAGTGTGAGTGTGTCGGTGAAACATTATGCCTGAAATTGTTAAACAACTAAAGTAAAAACAAGGATTATTATACTGTATATATACACACCGCAGGTCCAGTTCACTATGTTTCAACCAGCTCTGTTATTTACATTTGAGTATGTCATGATGTCATCCTTTTATCCTCATGGTTTGTAAGTCAGGGGAAAAGTTAAAGTTTTTGTAATTATTTAAATAAGTCAAAAAATTCAATCAGTGCAAGTCACTTTTTTGTGTTCCATAAAGCAAGATTACCAGTTAAACCAGAGTTAACTCAGTAAATCCGGCATTTTATCAGGATATTCTTTTAAATAAAGGAGGTTTAAATAGGTATGCCCTAAGTTACCATGGAGACTTTATGTATGTCTTTATAGTTTTTATTTTTACAGGGACTGGTATATAGTATGAACTAACGCCACACACCGTAGCATCTATAGCAACAAAACACACAGAAAACAGCACAAAACAAAAACAATAAGGCTTCCTTATTGCGGGACTGAAACAGTGCCCCCCCCCCCGAGCGTTTCTTTCTGCTGCTGACCTGTGAACACGACTGCATTTCCAGTTCACGACATGCTGCAGTGTAAAGTGTCAAACAACTTCCTAGAAAACGCTCATTGTTTTATTTTCTTGCTATGAAGCAAGTGACCCGGCTGAGGTCCTGTACGATACTTAGACGTCGTTTAAATGTCGGGTTGCATTGACATTTTCAGCACAAAATTCACATTACTCACTCGAGACGCTAACAATTTAAGTCCCCCTATTAGCATTTCTAAGCAGTGTATAAACATTACATACATGTTTATAACTCTGTAATGTAGCTGTGAGCAGAGATAAGCGCTTATTAATGTATTTGTCAATATATGTAACTCATGTGAGGTATCTGTAAGTGTTGGCTGATGATGAACAGATGATTGGTAATATTGTAAAACACAGCAATAACAAAATATTAAGCTATAATTGTTGACAAACACTGAACATTAATAAACGCTTAAATGGCTTTATATCTGTTTACATTACAGTGTGTTATAAGCCAGTTATTAAGCGTGTGTATACGGCTGATTAATGCTAAATAGTACATTGTGCTGTTATAAATACCCACATCAACAGGCTCATCGAAATGCTTCTTTTGATTTGTGTTTAATTCTTTTCATCACAGTGCAAGTCCATTCACATTTAAAGGCACATGCGCCCCGTCGGTGCAAGTACGAGGCACGCAGGATTAAAGCGTTCGTTTCAAAACGTCCCCATGTCAAAGTTCCCTTACAGAAGTCCTCACGACAACACGTCTCGAAAGCGTCACAGCATAAAAAAAGGCCCTTAACAAATGTTATCATTAATACTCAGTGTAAAATATTGTAATAACCAGACATCAGGATTAAAGTTCTAAAAAGCGGTGTCCATTCTTTAAATCTGAGGCACAAAAGAGGAGCAATAATTGGACAAACAAACGGTGTCCATTCAAGAAAGACTTTTTGTCTGACCGTGTTGCGTTAGAAGAGAGCAGAGCTGTGTAGGTTCACCTTAAAGAAACAGTTTGACTCTTTGGGAAGTCTTGCTGAAAGTGGGAGGAGGAGATTGAGACCACCCTCACATCTGTGCGGGAAATGTGTAGCATGAGCCAGCCGTCGGCTAGCTTAGCATAAAGGCTGAAAACCGCTAACCTGGCTCCGTCCAAAGGCAACAGTACTGTTGCCAAGCAACCAGCCGAGTCACTGCGCCCCGCCCAGGAAACGCACACAGACTGTGAGCACCCATAAAAACTGCCAATGATCATTTTAATACTTCAGTTTTTGTAAGAATTAAAAAACAAACAAGCCTTTACGTGTTGATTACTGAGGTTGGGAGACGTTGGTCGGTGGACAGTTACCTTTGAACGGCGCCGGGCTAGCTGCTTTCCCCTTTCTACCACTATTTGTTTTGTGCTAAGCTAACAGGCTCCTGGTGGCGATAGCTTTACATGGAAGGGACAGACATGAGGGGGTATCGATCTTTTTAATCCCACTCTCGGCAAAAAAACAAGAACAAAAAAAAGCAAAGAGGCGCGTTTCCCTAGACATCAAACTATTCCTTTAGAGACGATCGGATTAACGGCAGCTACAGTGTACCGCTGGAGCCAGAACAAAACCACCAACCTCCACATCTGACAGACACGAGCGACACTTTGCGTTTCTGAGAGTGGTAAAGTGTTCAGGTGGCCTTTCAAGCCCTGAACGCTGTAAAAGAACAAAAAGTACGTTTAGAGCGCAGTTTATATTCAGAAGCGTACGTCCAATCTGTACGACATGAACTGGGCAGGGAGCTCATCTTAAAAGAAAATATAAGAAACTCTTGAAAGGCACGAGATATATGAGCACAGCACAGTTATTTTTCACAGCAGACATTTTGACTCGTCACAGTCGGAGCGGCACAGGTGACAGTTTAACGTAACGTTCAAGGAAACGTTCGACGTTTTGGGAAATGTGTTTTATTTGTTTTCTGCTGGCGGGTCCAGGCAAAAACATGTGAAAGTACACAAGCGTAAAAACGACACACGGCGCCGTTTTACGGGGGTTACGTGCTGGACTAGGTTGCCCGGCAACCAGCGGAAACTGCAGGAAGTTTCCGGCCACGTTCAAGAATCAGTCCAGCAGGTAAAGCGGCGACATGAAGAGGTCACGTGTTCATTACTGAGCTTTAGAGGTGCCGCTGGTTTTTCCACAGTTGCACAGAGTCAGGCTAGCGGTTTCCCCCCGTTTTCACTGTTTGTGCTAAGCTAAGCTAAACTAACCGCCTCTTGGCTGTAGCCTCATATCCACCGGACAGACAAGTTCATCAGTGGTGTCAATCTCCTCATCTAACGCTCAGACAGACAGCGAATACGCCTAATTTACACTTTGGTTCTTGTACAGATTAAACAGGCTGTCTCCTGGTTGTACCATGGAGTGGGATCGATCTGAAAAAAATGATAAATTAGCTGGGTAGAAAGTGAATAATTGCCTTTCCCAAAACGTCAACCTATTCCCTTAAGCTTCAACGAGTCCTCATAGGGGACATTTCCATGTCATAACAACAGTCTTTACGCTACTTTAAAGCGAACCGTCTCCTGGCTCTAGCGACATATTTAACAGACGGACATGAGAGTGGCAACGTTACCAATATCATCTAACGCTCAGCAAGAAAGTGAATTTCCCCAAAATGTCGAGCTTTCCCTTTAACAATGGCTCTGTTCTATTCAAGTGTCCCAGTCAACCGTGACAGAGTGACAGTGACGCACAACACCAGGACCCTGAAACCGAAGCAGCTAAACAGAAGTCAGCCATCATTCACGTTATTGTTGCTACACTTGTGCTTTTCCTTCTGAGACGTGTCAAAATTTCACAGTAGGAAACATTGTTATGAAAAAAGGCCTCTCCAACGATCTTAGCCGAGGTAAGACTGTCAGGTAACCCCAGCCCACCTTCCCCTGCGAGTAGCGAGTACTCGTGTTTGGCAGCTTCCTGAAGCGCGTTGCCTCTCGTTTTACTTGACGTTGCGGCAGCTGTCGCCCTCGCAGGACTGGAGCTTTATGAGTCGCTGGTTCATCGCCTGCAGGACGGTTGGATCCACCTTCTTCACGATGTTCTCCAGCTGGCTGGGGTCCGACGTCAGGTTGTACACTTCTACGAACGACTTTGGGACACAAAAGAAGGTCAGGCTCCACAGACTCGCACATGTGCGTCAGGCAACACGTCAAAACGCAGGCACGCTCGTACCTCGCTGTCCGCAAACTCGCAGTACTGTAGGTTGTATTGACTGTCGAGGGTCCTGACGCAGGCGTAGGTGTTGTTGAAGGCGTCTTCACACACGCAGTCTGGGAAACATTGCTGGAGAAAAAGAGGTGCTGCGTTAGTGCTGCGACTACGGATTAAAGCCACCCTGCGGCGTTTCGGAGGTTCTGACCTCTAGTAACGCTACAGGGCAACAGCTTAAATGAGCAGGATGCCATTTTGTTTGCACGTTGTGCTCTACTGTCATGTGCACGAGGACGCAGGTGACATCATACACGTCCCTGCCTACTGCAGGAATGCAGCCCATAAAAACACTGAGGAATGTGTTAACGGCCTCATAAACACACAAACATCAGCGGATGGAATGTATTTCCATTTTACGCCACTTTCTACTTCTACACCGCCACATTTACTTAATAACGTTAGCTACTAGTTGCTTTTCAGATTTAGATTATTAATACCAAATATTAAGTCAACTAATAAATGATATATGATTATAGATTGAAGCTTCCCAGCAGTATGTAAAGTAATTAAAATGAGCGCCACCTTCATCAGCTGCAACATTAAAGTGAAACACAGTGCATCAATAATCATATATATATATATATATATATTCTTGCCTCTGAGCACTTAAAGATCATGCGATGTGACAGAACAGCTCCAGAACACACTTTGCGGGGAGATTATTTTGGCATGTTCGCTTGACAAATGACTTGAACAATTAACCAAGTGTCCCAGTTTTCTGTTGATCAGTAGCTGAACTCGTTATTGGCACAGTCTTTTCTTGTGGTAGATACTCACAGACAGTCCAGGGCCTAGTTTGGGACAAGCGGGATCTGTTGTCGCGTGTCCCTCTCCGGTGTATTCAACAAGGAAAAAGGGACGTGCGGAGCCATTACGCAGCGATGGAGCCTGATAGTCAGAGAATTTTTTGTTTCGTCCAGTAAGTTATTTAAGACTGGTGGGAAAAGTAATCTTTAGGAAAACATTGCAGATCATTTAAAGAAGCAGCTGACCATCTGGGAGAGGAAAGACTGCCCGTCCACATTCACTGAAGACAGGTTGACACCAGATATGTCCAGTATGGTGGGAGCCAGGTCGATATTCAACACTGGAGCCTGGAGGAGTCGTGCAACATAAAACAGAAAATAAATTATTTAAAAAAAAAAACAAACCGAAACGGGATTACAGCCACATTTTATAAACAGATGCAAGCAAAAAAAGTGTGTGTGTGTGTGTGTGTGTTTGGGTGGCGGATTGCTTGTGACCTGCAGCGTCTGGTTTGGTTTGATGCCAGGACCCCGGACCATGAGCGGCACCCTGATGTCAAATTCATACAGCTGCCGCTTATCAATGGGCAGCGAGAACTGACCTGGAACAGCAAAGACCGGTGTTTACCGGGACGCGGCACGCGCGGTTACATGACATCATCTGAGGAGCGACTTTGGCGCGGAGCACGCTCTGACCTGTGTGGTAGCCGTTGTCGGAGGTGTAGAAGATGTAGGTGTTGTCCAGTTCCTTTATACTATCAAGTTTCTTGACCAGCGTCTCCACCATGTCGTCCACAGATAACAGCGTCTGCCACCTGCAGGGGAGCGCGCCATTTATATTCCTCGATTTTTAATTTTAAAAAGGTTGTTTGTTTGTTTTTTTTAACCTGTAAAGTATTTCTACACTGTGGTATTGCTACTTTTACATAAGTAAAAAGATCTGAGTACGTCTTCCACCACAGCAAATATGACAAACACTCCTAGAGAAACAACGTGAATAAAGACTCGTGGTAAACCAACGTCCCTCCAAAAACATGACCTTATACCTTCATAAGTGTCCATTCAAACGTCAGTTCTAATTATTCAGATTTTGAAAACCTCATTTATTAATGAGATCCTTCCGCCTGAACCAAAGTGTTGGAAGCAATGTCTGACTGAAGAGAAACGTGTAGCCATTGCACCTTTTCCTGAACGCATTATCCAGGAACGTGAGCGAGCTATTTGGCATGGGGTTGATAGGCTGACGCAGCAGCCAGTGTTTGTCCTGAAACAGACAAACAGAGAATCCTTGGAGAGCGTACCGAAAACAGTCACCATACGTAATCATGTTTGACGTTAACTCGGACCTACCTTCCCGGGTTTGTCAAAGCTCCCGCCTCGAGGGGCTTGAACGTCGCTGAACTGCTTCTGGTACTGCGGCGCCGCCGTCCAGGGCGAGTGAGGAGCCGGCGGAGACAGCATCAGGAAGAAGGGATGCTGAGGGCTCCGGTCATCCAGGAAGCGAAGGGACCGGTTCGTCTGGAAACCGGGGAACAAGCCAGAGGCTGAATACGCCAACATTTCACAGACCATTAAAAACACAGAGAAGTCTTTGTGTGTTAGAAGCGGCATGAAGGAAACGCACACCGACAGCATGTTAAAGAATGTGGGAGGAAATAAAGCAAGTGAGCGGCACAAACGGGGAGGGCTGAGCATCTGCGAGTCATTGTCACCCCAGGACATGTTCTAGCAGCTGCTCGCAGGCTGCGAAACACATGCTTTTAGATGTGACCAATGCTCCAAGTCGCACATTGTGTCTTTTCAGTGCGTGAAAATTAACTCAACCGCCTTCTCGTCACCAAGTCCGACGAACTAGATGGTTGCTTTGGTTTTGATTTTTTTAAGCAGATCTTTTTCTGCCTTTTTTTAATTCAAATTTCAGTCCATGTCCAAACGTGATAGAGCCCTTAGACCCACAGCCTCTCTGCTGCTTACCGTACCAACAACTGAGACAAATATATACTGTGAAGCTGTTCTCTGGAGCCAAACGGCAGAATTCTCTGCCTCGAAAATCTGACGACGACTGTTACAAACTCCTTTTTAGCCCCATTTTCACCTAAAATCTGTTCTCAACATTCCACTGCTATTTTTAGTGGACGAGCGAGCAGATGAGTTTTCGGGTTCGCCGTGTCCCCCGACAGCCTTCGTAGCCTCATTCAGCCGCCTTTTGAAAGACACGTAAAAGCCTCAAAATATCAAAGTATTTACTGACGCGTTTTATGTGGTGGAACGAAACGTGAAAATCTCTTCGCAGACCTTATATGTCAGGCATCGAACCAAAAACTCCTCATTGCCTTCGAGATGAGGGAACGGGAAGCGCGAAAAAATGCTAACTCATTTACGGACTTTAGGACTCATTCCTGCAACGCTCTCGACAAACTATCGGACGGACTGCCATGAACGTTTGTGCAGACACTCACGGTCCCCAGAGGACGGATCCTGTATGGCGATCACCTGACTTCTCCTCTAGCGCCACCACGAGGTAGAGGTCTACACGGGTCCGCGAAATTTGTACCTGAACCAGAAGGGACCCCGTAATTTGCTAAACGGAACCGACCCGGACCCGTCTATTGTTTATAAGCTGGAACCGAACCCTGCGGGAAGACACAGACCCAACTGGACCCGACTGTCACATATTCCACAATAAACTGCTATTAACAAGACAATAAACAAGTTGCGGAAAAAAATCTAACTTTTCGTCTCACCTATAGCCGCCGTCGTCTCCCTTCCTTGTGCCCGATTGTGATGCATTACAAGCCAAAAAGTTCTACCCATGTTATTCCACGCTTCATTTCACTCGTCGTTTCAGCTGGGAAGAGTCCACTTTATGTCACGGTGTCGGATGACAAACGCGACTTTGCAGATTTGCATTTCGACTCGAGTTAACTCGCATAGCAACTGTGGCCGTTTGCCTTTTTCAACTACAATAACGATCGCTCGCTCGGTGCCACCCAGACCTTATTTCCCGGCTCACACTTTTCATATCCTAATTTTACAAGTTGCAAGTTACTAAAAAACAAACAAAAAAAAACCACACAAGCAGCGTTGACCGACTCTGATCACGGCCAGGTGTTCTCGGGTTTTACACACAATGTTAAACAGACCCGGGACCCGAAGTAATAGACTGGGGTAGGGTCCGACTTCCCGGGTCCACGGGTCTCGGGGGCTCCGTGAAGACCTCTACCACGAGGACGACATTCGTGGTTCACAGTGAAATATCTTAACTATTGGAAGGATTGCTGTGATAAAGACACATTCGTGTTCCCGTCGGGATGAAATGTAACTTTGATCCGCTGACTTTATCTGGTCGCCGTCATCATTATTTGTCTGCTACTTTTGTTTATAGCAAAATACCTGAAAAAACTAATGACGTCGCCGTCAGCCTCAGCTGTACTTTGTGTTTACAGCTAATTGGCTGCTCACCAAGCCGGCGAACAGGGTGAACATCATAGCCGACACTATGCTTACGCTGTGCTGATGTCGCACCACCGAGACGAGATGAAAGTTCGGCTCGCACGAACTGCATTTACAGCAGAAACGGCAAACGGCTGGTTAAAAAGAAAGTCTCTTCGGTCACCTGATGGAGCTTCATAGCGGAAGACGTTTAAAAAAAAAAAAAAAATGCACAAAGAAACCAAACGTCTTCACTCAAACTGTCTCAAATCTAAACGTGAATAATGAGACAGAAACATTAAAACCTGTTCAGTACACCATCTAGGTGTTGAGGATTAACCTTTCACACTGCTGACTGGCTGGCAAAGTCACTTAGTAGACATTTTATATTTCTATGACAGCAGCTGATTCAGAGTTTGGAGGTCAACAGTCCTATACCGTCACCATACATCCTCACAGAAATGTCCCTACAGATGTCCGAATGCGCTGCTGATCACGACACTGTGCTGACGGGCATTACTACTTACTATGAGGTCGGTGAGGTAGTCCTTTTCATAACTGTCTCCGTGCTTCTCTTCTTCGCCGTTGACTGAAAGTGTGTAGTTGTAGTACTGCGAGTTCCCCACCTGTAACCATACAGCAAAGGCTGCTGAGACACCAGAACTCCTTGGAAAACGCAGTATTTGTGCGTGTGTTTACGAGACTCACCAACGCATGCCACTGGTCCCAGCCAGGTGGAACATAGCCAGCTTCTGCTCCGTCTTTCTTGCCGTACTGATGGCAGGGGAAGAAAACAAAACAAAGCAACAGTTGAGAAACCAGAAATTGTGCAACAAGTCTAAGAGTCTGCAGTCACGCTAGCAGGTCCGCGAGGCTGCACTTGGGCACAGCTGCGCTTCCAGCTAAGCGCTAATATGCATGCAAACGTTCATGGCGATCCAGCCCTGGCGGATCGTGGCTGAGATAAGCTATATTTGTATTGTTGCAGTAAAACCTCTCCCAGAGTCCCCATCAGCCACGATATCGTTTTATTTAACTACCCCCGAGCGTTTCCTATAATATATCTGATTGAGTCGCCGTGTCTTTTGTGTCTTTGTTGTGGCGGGAAGCTTTGGACAGGATTCAGATAAACTCCCCAGCAAGAACACAACACTCCAGTTCAACTGCAGTTTTCAGCTTAGATGTGTGGCACTGTCATGAACAACAACTGCTATTATTTCATAATAATAATAATCAGAAACATTATTTGTATAGCACCTTTCATGCAACAAATGCAGCTGGGAGTGCTGTACGACAAAGAAAAGAACATTTACAATGCTGTATGGCGCTCGGCACTCTGCTATTCTGCTGATGCAGGTTTGTGTTTTGCAATGTTCGTCTAGTTATGTGTTTTGTTTTTTTTTTAACATGTTCCCAAGGCTATTGTGTCACACTTTCAAAATGTATTTCCTCTAAAACACAGTCATGCAACCGTAAGATTTTAAAAAGGTGACAACTGTTGTAATTTAAAAAAAAAAAAAAAAAGAAAAAAAAAAAAGAGACTGATTCAGAAAGGAGACGGGCAAAAATACACATTTAAATGCGTGTAAATTTCACCGCCGGCCCACATTGTATTTT
>CM022482.1:24515535-24552337 GCA_011952105.1 Coreoperca whiteheadi | reverse complement strand
AACAAAGAAACGCACCCGAAAAAATTTAAAAAGGTGAAAAAAATGAAAAATTAAAAAAAAAAAAAAAAAGAAAAAAAAAAAAGGGACTGTTTCTGCATGGAGCTACTTTCCACAACTGTTCTGCTGAGTATCAAGGACACGCTGTCTGCAAAGAGACCCTGGTGAAATGCTAGCTGCACGGCTCTATGGGCGGCAATGTCGGTCGGTCCGCTTCTTTGATCCAGCCTGAAATATCTCATTTACATTTAGTCATTTAGCAGCTATTTAGCTTTTATCCAGAGCGACTTACATACGAGAACATTCGCAAACCGAAGGCGCAGCTTCGGGAGCATTTTGGGGTTCAGCATCAGCAAGATACTGAACCCCAAAATGCTCCCGACGCATCCTTGGTTGGTGGGTGGGTGCGTGCCGTGCCCCTGGCCTGTTGCTAAATCCTGATTTACATGGCTGCACACGTGCTCACAAGAGGTTTGCCGAAGAACCTGGGTCCATTCAAACCCCCCCCTCTCCGAAGGTCGCTGGGGGATCGAACCGCTGACCTTCCGATTGGCAGGCGACCGCTCGGCCACCAAGCCACTGCCGCCCAACAGCTGTTGGATGGGCTGCCATGATATTCGGTTCAGACATTCACGACCATCAGGTTGACACTTGTGGTTTTGAGTGAAATTCTGAATGTTTCACTTTAAAAAAAAAAAAAAAATAATAAAACTCCCAGTCGGCTCCGTCGACAAGTTTCACCTTGTGTGAAATGGAATTAAAATATCAATATGCATTCGTTTGATTCCCAATCAAGAGACACTGGTAGGAATTGGTTTACATTGTTAATATGGACCTAAAAACTGTTATGAATCGCAAAGTCATAGGATTTTAATCATGTGATAACACATGCGGTTATGAACAATGAATCGTTTGACAGCCCTAGTTAAAATATTTTGCTAGCAGTCATAATAGTGTGTTTTCACGACAAGTCACAACCCACAAGTCGGCCATATTGGCGATACTGAACGTAAACAAGGCCACTGAACCGAACGGAACTCGCAAACGTTTGCTGATAATTTCTTGTGAAAATGGTCAATTATTGTCGGGTTTTAGGCCGTACTAATCGGTCGGACCGGGAAAAACATTTGGAGTTTTATATACTGCCAAAAGTAGTAACAAATCAAGGAGAAGAGTGCAAAACACTGTCTGAGGAAAGACGGCGTTTGTGGTTGTTGGTCAGCCTGAACCAGGATTTCAAGGCCGAGAATCTTGACAACATTCGCGTTTGTTCTTCTTATTTCTTGTCAGCTGGGTGAAATATTAGGCTGCTATCTTAACTAACGTTGTAGTGTAATAGTACACTCTCATATTGATGTTGTTATTTCTTGGCTAAAAAACAGATTCTAATCTAATTTCTTAACATTCTCCAGTAGTACATGATTTGCACATTTGCTGAAAAACGTTAACTGAAATGTAGTTAATGGTGCTGTATTTATTATAACTGTGTTCTAGGTAAAAGATCTGACCTGTATACAGACTGGGTGCCGTGCGTTAATATGAACGGAAAACAAGCGCCACGATCACCTGAGGACTCGCTGACGTCGTGTGAATCGCACCTAGCAGAAACACGAGGATGCCGCTGCCCACTCTTTGCTTCTTTTTTCATGGTTTAGACATAATAAATTAGTCTTCAGTGGTGCATTAACCGGGCAATCCGTGCTGTTGTTTACATCCGAGTATCTCCAATATGGCCGCGCATCCGGGGAACTGACCAAACCGTCACGTAGGTGCAAACCCTCGATAGGGTTGAAAATACTTCTTTGCTTTATCATCAAGTACTGCCTTCCTAACTTCTGATTGGATTATTCAATCACATGTCAAAAAAAACAAAACAGGAAGTGCTGTAAACAAATGACCGTGACAAAATCGAAACCAGAACTTAAACTTCAAAAGAATTCAGTGTCATTTGCTGATAAAATATATATATGTGTGTGTGTGTGTGTGTGTGTTAAAACCTGGTTCAGGTATTTCCCGGCGAAGAACGTCTGGTATTTCTGTTTGCCGAGGTAGATGGGGAAGGCCTTGGACTCTGGTCCTTTCTGCCACAGAGGGCTGGAGCAGTTCCCAGACAGGGAGTTGTTCCTCACCTCGTGGTTGTGCGGGTACCGACCCGTCAAAATGCTGCTCCTGCTGGGGCAGCACAGCGGCGTGACCGTGAACTTCACAGGGGAAGGAGGCGAGAGCGGCAGGACCAGAATAGGGGAACAGAGGGGGTGAAAGAAGATCACGAAAGAGAAGCGTGACAGTGCAGCGGAGGATGTGCAACTCGTTCAGTTTCCACATTTAACAAACAACACGCGAGCTCAGGGGCGAGCGAGGCGGTGGACGAAACGCTCGGGCCCTTCACGCAAGTAGACGTGGCAAAGCAACAGAGTAAAAATACACCATCACAAGTTTAGTCCAGGGGTTCCCAACCTGGGGGTCGGGCCCCTCCAAAGGGTCACCTGATAAATCTGAGGGGTCGTGAGATGTTTAATGGGAGAGGAAAGAAGGAAAAACAAACTTCTGATACACAAACCTGTATGTATTTTTTGGACTTCCCTAATCTTTGCTTTTTTTTGTGCTGAGGGTAAAAAAAAATAAAAATGTGAAACATGACGAGGGGCCCGACAAACCAAAAAGGTTGGCAAACGGTGGTTTCATCTTTACCAAAGTGCTGTTTTCTATAAACCTGTCTTGTGTTTTGAAGACAGTAAAATCTTGATCTGAGAAGTAACTGTAGCTGTCAAACAAATGCAGTCGCGTTCGAAAGCACAATATTTCCCTCTGAGATGCAGTGAAGTAGAAGTACAAAGTGGCATCCACTAGAAATACTCAAGCACAGGCACCTATAAGTTGTACTAAAGGTCCAGTGTGCAGGATTTAGTGGAATCCAGCGGTGAAATTGCAGCTCGCGACCATTTGCATACCGCTCGCCTCGCCCTCGGCCGCAGAAACTCGTGAAAAACGCGAGCGGCCCTATCGTGAGCCAGCGCTTGGTTTGTCCGTTCGGGGCTACTGTAGAAACACGGCGGCCTCCGTGGAAGGGGACCCGCCCCCGCCGCAGATAAAAACGGCTCATTCTAAAAAGGTAACGAAAAACCACAACGATTCTTATATTCAGAGGATTGTACACGAATGAAAACACACACTTTTAAATATTGTACTCCATTTCTGCCAATAATTCCCCCCAAATGTTACACAGCGGACCTTTAAGTACAGCAAGTAAAACACGGCAAATGTATACATTTACTTCCCACCAGCGGGTACTCACAGCGTTCACGAATGTTGCGCCCGCATCTCCTATTAAGGCTTTGGCTTTCTTCATTGGGGTCTGCGGAGCAGAAACAAGATCAGGCAGACAGAGTGACGCGACTCCCATCATGCAAATGGGCCCAGAGAGAAGCTTCACGTCCAGCTTTGCGAATGGATTGCTCCATAAATAATAAACTGAGTACGTCCATGAGCACTAATAGAGACATTATGAGCTGGTTCGTTGCCGTGTGATCCTCCTCCGGAGACCTGTTGCCTTCTCAGACTGTAACCTGCTCCTGATGACGGCCTCTGGGCATTTTATAGAACACACAAACGACTGAGAAGACCATTGTCAGACTGATCGCTAACGAACACCATCTTTAGCTGCAGCTCGTTTGGGCTATAAAACGTTGGAGAGTAATGGAAAATGCCCATCACAGTGTCCCAGAGCACAAGTTGATGTATTGAAATATCTTGTTTTGTCCAACCAGCAGTCCCCAATGGAAAGATATTTAGCTTACCATCATATGAGGGGGGGGCAGATCTTTTGGAAGCAGTACACTTTTCATCATCATTTTTGCTTGAAAAGTGACTTCAATGATTAATCAGTTATCAAACTTGTTGCTGTTGATCGACAAATATAATAAGGCAGAATTGTTTGGTCTACAAAAAGTCGGACGACTGAGAGCCCAGAGCTCAAAATCGCTTGTTTTTTCCGAACAAACGGAAGAAAACCTGGTTTTCATCACGAGAGACGAAGGAAAGCAGCAGAGCTTCGCACCCGAGAGGCTGGAACATGAGAGTTTTGGCATTTTTGCCTGATAAAAGGACTGAAACAAGGAATCAATTATCAAAACTGCGTTGACTCTGCTGACCCTCTGACGTCCCCTCCAGCATCCGGGACTTTGTGACCGAATGCCTGCACGACTAATGACATCATCAGCCTCAGCTGTACTTTGCGTAAGGGTTTATTGCTAATTAGCAGATGTTGGCAGGGTAAACTAGGATTGTGAGCATGGTAGACGTCATACCTGCTTAGCATCTGCATGTGGGCATTATCACTGTTAGCACTGCATAGGGCCTCACAGGGCAGCTAGCACGGCTGTGGAGGGTTGTTTCCTGCTTCCTGCGCTCGCTCACGTCTTCACCCTATAAAAACTTAATTTACTTGTTATTTAAGGCGTCGCTCTCGCCCAATGTGCCGTTTCCTTTGGTCATTTTTGTACCTACAATACATGTGCTCTTGTCTCCTGTGCTAAATTGGACCCTGTGGATCAATAAAGTGTTAAGTTGCAGATTCATTTTCTGTCCAGATCAACTGAATTGATTGATCGACTTATTGTTTCAGCCGCAGACTGACACAAGGCCCAGCTCCAAGCTGCTCCATCTAGATTATTTGGATAACAAGGTGATAAAAGCACAGTAAAGTGCGATAAGGGGATCCTAAACTCAATCCCACGCACACCATGAACCCTTACAGGTGTGTCTTTGAAAAGGCAGGAGCGTCACACGTCACTATACGCTCCCAGGCCTCTTTAGGACCAACACAGGTGGCTGTTATAAAGGCTTTTCCCCGTGAGGGCCGACTCACCATCCCCCCCAGCTGAACGTCCTGGTCGTCGGCGAGGATGAGGATGATGTTGCTCGGTTTGACGCTGGGCTCCGCACACCTGACGCAGCAGGTGAGCAGCGCGAGGAGCGCGAGGGCTGCCGGGTGTCCCCTCGGCCCGGTCCCCGTGGCTCCAGCTCGGCGCCTCAGAGCCGCCATGGGTCCCGCGCAGCGCCGGGCCAGCTGGTGACCTGAAGCTCGGTTCCGCCTCCTGCTCTGGTGGGGGGTGGGAGGAGGGTCTGCTGGGGTGAGTGTTCGCGGGCCGCACGGACGGACCGAGCGCTCCGGAGCTTTGAGGAAGTGGAGACGCGTGCTCGCGGTCATATGATCAGACTGAGTGGGAGGAGTGAGGACTGAGAACATGTTGTGCCACATGCACCTTACACAACCTCACTTCACGCACTTTGACTCATTTCCACGATGCGTTAGGGATGGACACTGAGCCACTGTGGATGCAATCATCCGATTTAATAAACATACACAAGTTGATGATAAATAGATTTGATATTATATTATACTATATATAGAGATCCATAATTTATCGTATCAATCCAAGATAGAGAACCATTAATACAAGTGGTTTTTTTAATTGATGATATTATATAATATCCATTAATAAAAAAGTTATTTCGTGATTTATTATATTACATTCAATCAATATAAAGATCCATTAATCAAAAATCAACCGATTTACCAATTTTACTAATTTAATATATTAAACTGAATTGTATTTCATATTTTAATACGTGTTTTACTGTATTATGTCATTTCATTTTATTTTATAATCAGTCCAATATAGAGAACCATTTTATCAATGTTACTCATTTAATATTATATCAAAGTTTACTACATTAAATCTCTTGTTTTATTTTATATTCAATCCATTAGAGAGAGAACTTTATTTGACTTTTTTTTTTTAAACCATTTTACAAACTTTACTAATTTAACATTTAAATCATGTCATCAGCTGTAATCATTCCATTGCTTCCATGGTCTTCCTCATATGTAAGTCGCTTTGGATAAAAGCGTCTGCTAAGTGACTAAATGTAAATGTAATCATAGATATCACAGCCCGACCGATACTAGATTTTTTTTAGGCCGATACCAACGTCCGACATTTGAATTTTAAAAATCCAATAACGAGATATTGGTCAATGTTCAGACTTTTTATTTTTTACCAACACATAACACGAGTCCCTTAAATCCATTTATTAAGGAATTGTGACCAAGATACGTATTGATTTGGTGATTTTTACACTTGAAAAATCAAATGATGTAATGACGACGTATTGGTCTGGCCAATTCATCCATCGGAGTCTAAGGTTGTAGTTTTGTTTTCAAGAGAAATAAAACCTAAATGTACAAAGGAGGAGGATCTGAAACCAATTTAACACAAATAATTACGTAACTTCCCTTGAATTTCTCCTTAAAGAGCTTTAGAGTTACTGTAGATCACACCGTTTAATATTATTACATTCTATTGAGTAAAATATTAAAATCCAAATATATACGTACATTTAAATAAATAGTATATAAACACAATACATAATGACACAGATTTGACAGAGTATATCACGTATACAGTAGTATATGACAGAAGACAAAATAAGATGGCATTCCTATTTCATATTAACATTAAATGGAATAATATTGATTTCATGAGCAATAAGTCATGTTGTCAACATTTTACATCTTTGGGATTTGTTTTGCTCTTCAGTAGAATTTAAAACCGAGTTGTGTGGGTTTAAACGGTGCAAGTTTGTAAAGACGGACTTACCAGAGGTCGCTTTCGGGCTGAACGTACCTGATTCTCGGTTCTCTAGAGAACACTGGGTGCAAAGAAATTCACACAACCCACTTTCCGTGTGGAGCACAGAGGCTCATATCTCTCACGGCATACACTCACACGAAAATTATATTTCTCGATAATGTCGACTGACTCTTGATATCTAATCAACCAGATCTTTGAGCATTTCCTTTGTACTGGTGGGCCTGATATTGTCAGCGATGAGCTGTAAGTGGTAAACAAGACCCAGAGTCTGCAGCCATGCTAACGGCTCTGTGAGGCTGTACTTAGGCTCGGTGGTGCTTTGAGCTAAATGCTAACACCAATGTTTACCACGTTCACTATTGTAGTTTAGCGTGTTAGCATGCTAACATTTGCAACTTGGCACTTAACTCAAAGCTGAGGATGATGTGGATGAACGAATGAAGAGTTTTGCTTTCGCGGGTATGTGGTCGCAAACCAAAGTATTGGATGACGACGCTAGAGGAACATTTGGGGGGGGGTTTTAAACGTTGTTACAATTCATCCTGAGAGGAAGATGAACGTCTGAACCGAATTTCATAGCAGTCCATCCAATAGTTGCTGAGATATTTCACTCAAAACCAACAACTGTAACCTCATGGTGGCGCTGCATGAGAGGTCAGGTGACCGCCAAAGTCAGTAGGATTCATCGTCTGGGCCCCACAAAGGTGTGCATAAAATGTCGTGGCAATCCATCCAATAGCTGTTGTCAGGCAGGTAGAACACAAAGCTGGAGACACAAAGGTGTCCCTGTCATTTCAACTTGACGGCAGACAGATACTTTGACATTTTGGGAAATACGCTTTATCGCTTTCTTGCCGAGAGTGAGATGAGAAGATCGATACAACTTTAATCTATAATAATATGATATAAAAGGTAGGAGACGGTAGCTCTTAATGTAGCTGAAAAAAAGACTGGAAGCGGGGGAAAACAGTGAGTCTAGCTTTCTATATAAAAAAAAAAAAAAAAAAAAGATTTAAAGGGTTTTTAAAAATCTGCATACCAGAAAACACTGCTCTCAGCCAAGAAATAGTCCAGCACATAACCCTGCGTAAAACTTGGTGTTTTTATACTTCGGTCTTTGTAAAGGTTGAACACAGTATTTTAGCTCATTTTAGAGAACCACCTCCTGGCACTATAGCTTCATAGATTGCATCCAGGCATGAGCGTGGTATTGATCTTCTCATCTAAAGCTCAACAAGAACATTAAAGATTGCGTTATGCAGCTTTAAGCTACTTTCTAATTCTACTCCACTCTGGGGAAATATTGTACCTTTTATTTTTACCCCACTACATTTACCTGACAGCTTTAGTTAGTTATTTTATAGATAAATATTTTACAAGCCAGTGGTTCCCAACCTGACCCATTACAATACAAAGCAGTGTAGACGTTCCCCCAAAGAGTCATTTCCCTTCTAAACTTCTCATATTTTCTCATTTCAATAACAGTTTGAGCCCCAATATTTCCCCAAAAAGCAAAGTCCCAAAAAAGGATTTTAAAATAGTGCAACTTAACTTATTTATTTCTTCTTTCCTCTCCCATTAATCATCTCACCACCCCTCAGATTTATCTGGTGAACCTTTAATGCATTAAGCTCTATTTTTTTTACTTATGCATGACAAAAAAGAAAAGTACTAATGTTAAGTCAAATGTATGGTAGTACATCAAAATATAAGACAATATGTCAGGATTATGTTGATTAACCATGACTGTTTGTTTTTTTATCACAGCTGACATATTTATAATTTTATGTTTTTGTAATGGCATTAATTGGCTTCCATACAGGGCAGACAGCGCGTGTCGTGCACCGTTTCCAGTCGGAAGTATTTTGGTAACGCGCAGGCGGAGCCGGCGCCGCACCGCAGCTGCATCCGGTTTCACTTTTTAAACATAAGTTTCCCTGCTGGAAGTGGTTTTCTCTCCCCCACAAACCGACCTCAGAAAGTTCAGCCGGTTAACGTCAGGCACCTTAACTTCGTCGTGGCATTTTACGAATAATAAGAATACATATCTATTTGATGCCAAGTGCCTTTGTAAAAGCAGACTAGCAGCAGAGCAGCGAACCGGACGAGGACAGGGGTGAACAGTTAATGTCGAAATTAGCCCAAAGAACATAGAATATTTCGCTGCGCACACAAGGCATGGGCTGTGTTATCTGATGGCGTCGCGCGTTGTTCGGGCCCAGGGGGAAACATGGTGCCGTTAAAGAGAAGGAAAGCCGGCCCCTCAGCCGCCGGGAGAGACTGCAGCGCAGATCGAGCGCCAACCAGGTTCCCTCGGGTCGTTTTGTTCCTGTTGGAAAGGAAAATGGGAGCCAGCCGGAGAGCTTTCCTCACGCAGCTCGGGCGAAAGAAAGGGTTTCAGGTGGAGGAGTTGTTCAGGTGAGATGCACTTTAAAGAAATTAAGAAGAGCAAAGTGCAGATAAGTAGCTTAAAATAAGAGCAAATCAGTGGTGGGGTGTAACTGAAGTGCATTTTACTGCACAGAGTCCTTTTCACTGCAGGACTTTAGCTTGTAACGGAGTATTTTTTACAGTATGGTGTTAGTACTTTTACTTAAGTTAAGGGTCCAACTAGCTGCATGGACTGCCACGCCGCTTTGTGCCGGACAATAAGGCTAAAACTGTGACCTGAGCGGAGCTGAGCACGTCGCTTCTGCCCGTTTGCCCGCCCGCTCACTGCTGCGTCTGTTGCGTGTCGCCTGTTCGCAGTGACCGCGTCACGCACGTGGTTTCCGAGAACAACTCCGACGGCGAGGTCCGGACGTGGCTGCGCGCGCAGGGCCGGACGCCCGCGCACCTGCTGGACATCGGCTGGTACACCGAGAGCGTGCGAGAAGGCCGTCCCGTCGACGTACTGGCCAGGCATAAGCTACAGGTGCGTGTCGCGTCACGGGACTCGTCGCCACTGGCTTCCTTAGCGTCGGGCCACCTACTGAGCAGCAGATCCAGGCCCACACGCACCAAAACGACCAAGCATAACGCTGCAGAATCCTGTAGAAGGGCCAACTCAGGAGTAAAAACACGAGTGTGAAGTATAAGACACATTATTATAAGAGACCCACTTCTCCTTCTCTGTCTGCCTCAGTTTATTCCTACCATTATTATTGTAAGACTCCTTACGTTCTGCAAAAGGAAAAGTCATTTAGTTCTATTTATTTGTGTGAAGCCCTTAATATCTCCAGTAGCAATTAGCAATAGGATACATTTATGATAAAGAACTCAGTTGCCAGTTTATTAGGTACGGCTAGCTAAATGCGATGCAGTCTAAAGCAACAGGCCTGCAGTAAATCCTCCTGCATGAAGGCGATAATGTTCAGGTTCTTATCGTCGCACTACACAGAGAGGTGTTTCTGTTGTCTAGTCCAACCTGTCTGATACAAACGGGGCGGACAAAACAACAGAAACACCTCTCGGCACAAACCGCAGCCTCCAAAATGAGCGGTCGCATCGACACGTCTCTGAAACAACCTGCACATTATAACCTTCATGAAGGGAGGATTTGTCCTAGTGCTGTTGTATTAGACTGCATTAAAGCGAGGTGTACCTAATAAACTGGCAACTGTATACACTTAGTTTCATATATTGCTTTTGTGTATTTGTACATGTATTTACAATTGTTTTACTACACTTTTTATTTTTTTCCCCCCCTATTTTATTGCTGTATTAGTCTGAGCCCTGCGTCAAAGCAAATTCCTCGTACACATGCACTTATTGATTCTGATTCTACGATTGTTTTAATTAGGGATAAAAGGATAGGAAATCGGCCCGAAATGGATAAGAAAAGACGACAGAGGTCCTCCAGACCTGCAAGTGCAGAAAGTGAAGGTTTACAGAAAGCCTTTAGGCTGGTTTTGGTTGTTTTGCACCCGTGATAAATGCAAAAAAGGAATAGAAGCAGTGGTGTGACGTCCTATCCGACCCCATTCCGAGTTATACTTAGTGCTTCGGCAAATTTACTGACACATTAATGAGTGAAAGTGAAGTGATATTTACTTTGGTCCAAAATGTTATTTTAGCAGTTTGATGAATGAAGGTCTTGGATTTCGGGTTGCAGTCGCACCGCTGTTTAATCCCTCTGTGTCGTTCAGCAGCAGCAGCAGATCAGCGACGCCGAGGTTGTGGTGTTCTCCGTCCCCAGCTACGCCTGTCAGCGGAGGACCACTCTGGACAACCACAACACCATCCTCACCGTACGCCTACGCCCCCCCCCACACCACACACACACAGGCAAACACAGATCTCGCACATATTGCACCTGAAACGCCGGACGTTTAAAAAAAAACAAAAACATCCAGGTGGTGTCAAACGCAAGAGCGGAGAGACTGAGGGTGCGTTTTCTGTCTCAGGATGCTTTGTCGCTCCTGGCTGACAACGCCGAGCTCGGTGGCGAGGAGGGCCGCGGTGTCGCGTTTCGACGGGCCGCCGCCGTGTTGAAGGCTCTCCCCGAACCGGTGACGGGCACGAGGCAGCTCAGGGGGCTCCCCTGTCTGGGAGAACACTCGCTCCGAGTCATCAAGGTCGGCAGAAATTGTTCTCTTTAATCTACCTTTCTAACCCTCTTTCGGCTGCTTCATCACACGTCAAAGAAGATCCAATAATCCATTCTTATCCTCCACTCCCATAGGACATTTTGGAGAACGGAGTGTCAAGCGAAGTTCAATATACAGAGCGGTCTGAGCGCTATAAGGCGCTGAAGGTAAGTCCTACGAGCTTTTATGACTCATCACAGTGGTCTCCAGGCCCCGAGAATAATCTGAAGGGTCACCAGATAACTAAAGGGGCAAAAGTATTGCTCTTACACAAAGTTATGTAACTTACATTTTTGCTTTTCTTGTGAGATGCAGCACAATTTGACCTCTTCAATGCTCTAAAGGTTAACTAATATGATAAGAAAAAAAACCCCTCTTTGTTTGAGTGCCTCACAACAATGACAGGAACAATAAAGAAGGTACAACTGAAATTCTTTCACGTTCATCACCATGTTTGGTCTTGTATAATGTCCATTTTTCTGCCAGTTGAGCTTCTCGCAGTCTGATAGTCTCAAGATAACCGTTGGGCCCGTGTCGGAGCGCTTCCTTCCCCCAATTCCTTGTAAAAACTTCCGTACTTGCTTTTATTTGAACCGAATATCCGTCGTTGCCCATCGCACTTTGTTCAGAGAAAAAAGTACCAAACGCGTCACGTTATATCCTAGCATTTGTTTCATTTCCCAAAACACTGTTATTTTCTGACAGTCTTCAGAAAATATGTGGGCGAGCTTCGTCAAAACGGTGTCTGACGTCGCCGGAGCTGCTTACTTTCGGTGTAATAACAAACAAAAATCATCATCGGGCTCCATTTTGAGGATCCACTGATCGGTCGAGCCGTTAAATGAAAGGATGGATTAGAAATAAAAAACCACAAACGGAAGTTGAGGTTAATGTTGATGTGAGACAAGCAGCTGTTTGTGCTTCTTGTTTTGTCTTCTGCGCCTCCAAGTCGGACAGACACTTTGTCGGTTTGGGTCTTTTAATGGGATTTGTTCGCAATAACAATATTAAATATTTCCAGTCTTGTCCTTAAACCAAACTTAAAATGATCATAAACTAACAAAGATGGAGGAGTTGCTATTAATCGCAGGATTCTAAGGTTCCCCATTGCTTAAGGTAATTCTTGAATAGTGGTTGTTTTTTTACCACCAGGTTTTAACAGGTATTTTTGGAGTTGGAGCAAAAACAGCAGGCCGATGGATCAGAGAGGGGATACTCAGCCTTCACCAGCTACAGGGTTCAGGACAAACACTCAATCGAGCACAACGAGCAGGTGTGTGCCTGTGTGTGAGACTCGGCGCGCTGCATTCAGACTGCATTTGAGCAGGTTCCTCCTCTTTTCATTGATGCTTAGTTGTCTTTCAGGTCTCGAGCACTACGATGACCTCAGCCAGCCGGTCACGAAGGCAGAAGCCGACGCCATCGGCGAGCTTGTGGAGAGGGCGGTTGTTTCCGTGTTACCGGGCGCACAGATGACTCTGATCGGAGGCTTCAGGAGGTAAAAGAGAAGACGCTCAGTAGATCTAAATGACACGGACACTCTCGTGACTCTTCCAGGATAAATAAAGGTGTAAAAAGACTTGTAAGTTGTTCTGTTCCCTCTGCTGGAGACACAGCATTCAGGTCATTCTGTTGCAAGCCTTCACTTCCCCCAGAAAGCTAAAAGACAGAATAACAAAAGGTGGAGTTTTCAGGGGCGTATGTAACTGCAACTCGACAGACTCAGGCCTTTTACACATGGATCGGAGACAAGAGGAACATTTATTCCTTTAACACGAATCCCGTCCTCGGTCTGAAGCAGTAGTAAAATGCCTGATCTGTTGGATCTGTTACTTTCTCTCACTTCATTTTGTAACAAAACAAAAAAAGGCCAAGATAGTTGATGGGAAAACGCTGATTCTCAAAGGGTTGGAATGTGGGAGGAGCTATTTTAGGCAACTCTGGTTCCAGAAGTCACATTTCCACTGATTTGCTTGCATGAAATTATTGTCATTAACTGCTGCTGGGAAGTCCTGAAAGAAAAAAATAAAATGTAATTCTGGGCCTTGTCACCCCTTCTGGTTTTCCATCATACTTTGGCTGGTGTCATTGTGAACGTGGTATAAAATCTCATTCTATTTGTTATTAAAGAGGTCTTAAAGTCTTAGAGTTAACTTGGGGACCTGCAGAAACCCTGTAGTTGGAGCACTTCTACAGCTGTGACCGCCGTCAGGCTCTCCAGGTCGAGTCATCAATACAAAAGATGATCAACTGTGTTAGAAAATATCAGATTTTTTTCAAAAGGTTATAAACCTGTGGATGTAATAACCTAACTACAATTCCCAAGGTGCATTTCGGTAAGAAACATCCAATCATCCAAAATGATCTGCATCTTAAATTAATTCTATTTGCTCATCTCTGGGTAAATTCAGTCCAGCTATAAGACATGGTTAGATTATGCGGGAGAGTCCCGTGGCTCTGTGTTCAGTAACGGCGACGATGTCTCTTAAAGAAACATTTAAAATGTGAAAACCGGATGGGGAAGAACCCTTCTGGAGCCAGCAGCTCCTCCCACTTTATTTAGCTGCCAGTTTAGAAGTTCACTTCAAACGTTTTAATGGAAGCTTCGCGGCTGACTTTCTCCAGAGGAAAGCTGGCAGGCCATGATGTGGACTTCCTCATAACACACCCGGAGGAGGGCAGAGAGGTGGGACTGATGCCTAAAGTGGTCTCCAGGTTGGAATCACAGGTAAACTCTGAGTCACTGGTTTTTATAAAGCCATGTGGGGTCACTGGAAGGGATGTCAACATTTCCCTGTAAAGATGGCTCTTTTTAATAATCTGGATTCCTATCAGCCACGTTTTCACTCCACAAAATACTAATAATACCAGTTCTGTCGCTGCAGGGATTCCTGTTGTACCAGAAAACCACAAGAAACTCCTACCTGGAGTCTAAGGACGGTCCTGCGCGGCCCGCCGCCAACATGGACCGCTTTGAGAGGTGTTTCTCCATCTTTAAACTGGCCGAGCAGGAGAAACCCGGAACAAGGCAGCCAGAGACGCCGGCAGAAGAGGGCGTGCAAATTCCCAATACACCCGAGGGCAGGTGCGGCCTTGGAGCCCGTCTGCAGGCACAGTCACGTGCTTTGAGCCAGGCTGGCGGACGCAGCCCCCACGCGTCTGGTGGAGATGGCGGGCCGGAGGTGGAGCACACGAGACCCGCCAGACACAGACCGTGGAGGGCTGTGAGAGTGGACCTGGTGGTCTCTCCCATCAGCCAGTTTGCTTTTGCTCTGCTGGGCTGGACAGGATCCAAGGTGAGCTTTTCATGCGTTACCTCGGAAAGGATATTCCACAGTGAGTAATGCCTCCACTGACTCCATGTTGTCTGCAGTTGTTTGAGAGAGAGCTACGACGCTGGGCGGGGCACGAGAAGACCATGTCTCTAAGCAGCCACGCTCTGTATGATAACAAACAGGTAGACACACGCGTCTTATATGCTACCACTTTTTTTAGTCTTGCAAAATCAGTATAATGTCATTTCGTGTTTATCCCCCCCCCTCTTACAGAGTAGGTATCTGAGAGCGACGTCAGAGGAGGAGATATTTGCTCATCTGGGTTTGGAGTACATCCCGCCGTCCGAGAGAAACGCCTGACCAGACCCGATGAGCTCCTGCAGGAGCGCCAAGTCCCATTTTAGGGTTAGAACCTGGAAAAGAAAAAGAGCGGAGCAAGCAAACATAAATAGCACTCGTCTGTACATTTCCATTTCCTCAGCAGAAGACGGGACCTCTACTGTCTCTGTGACACAAGTTGAAACTGTCAGAATTTCTGTTCAGGAGACGTCTGCGGTATCAGTGGAGTAGAGAGCTTCTACGTAGGTCGAAGCTGGAAGATTAGCATCATCAGTGTTCGATTGCCAACAGACTAATCAAAGGAAATGTAGTGTTAAAAGAAAGAAAGTTTGTCTCACTCTCAGCTGGTGGTGGTGGTGGGGGGGGGGGGGGGTTAGGGTTCCTGCGGGAAGGTTAACGTCGCCTCGGCTGTACACGTGAAAACTAAAAACAGCGAGGAGCGTGCTGCTTCAGGACCCACTGAGACGATGCAATGGGATCCAGGAATATTGCGCAACACATCCAAGAGTTTGAAGGTTTTATATCATTTTAAAGTTTTGAAAAGCATGAGGCACGATTTTACAAAAGTTATCAGCGACTATTCTCTCTTTTTTCACAACAATCGCGAGGTAGAAACACACCGCTCATATGAAGTCATCCACCAGGAATGTGCTCTCGCATGTACTTGGTCGGCTCGCTGGATGAAGTTTTTAAAACAGGACGTTCAAAAGTGCCAGAGCAGTCTCCGACAACTCCCCTGCAAAGAATCCTCCCCACAGGAAGGTTATAACCCTCACTTTTCTACTACGATTGCATCATACGGGAAGGTGTTACTGTTATTTGGCCTACCCTTATTGATATAAATGGGGCGGACAAAAAAATAGAAACACCTGTCGGCATGTTGAGACGGTTTTAGAGCGGTGTTGACGCAGCTGTAAGATCATTTTGGAGGCTGCAGTTTGTGGTGCTGCCGAACGTTATTGTGTTACGTACTTACCTGTATTAGATTTTTTGCGTAGTACTTCCATTCTTGTGTGCACTGACGTGATCTGCTGTTACAAAGCGTTTCGCCTCGGGGATTAATAAAGTATTTCTTATTCTGATGTACTGACAGGTGTCAAAACTTTTATTTAAGTCAAATACTTTCGTCACCTTCATCTATCTTGAGGTACTTGTACTTTACGCGAGTTATTTCCACTCCCTGAAACCTTACACTTCTACTCTGCATCAATGATCCCTTGGTGAAATTCACAAGATACCCGGCATCTAGTAAAAAGACAGCTGCACCTTTACCAGATGCAACATTAAAGTGATGAACTCATTATTTATGCATCAATAATCCCGTCATATCGTAAATATTCTTAAATGGGCCAGTCTGCGTGATGAGTACTTTTAAGTGTATTTTGCTGCTAATGTGTTTGTACTTTTTCTTAAGTAAAATCTTTGAATGTAGGACTTTTACTTAGTATTTCTTCACTGCAGTTTTGCTACTTTTTAAGTCAAAGATCTGAGTACTTCTTCCACCACTGGGGCCACACCGCCAGCACAGCTAAAAGAGTACAAACGCTGTGGTACACATTCGGATTAAGTAATAATCTGTGGAATTTATTTTTCATTTACCGTTCTTCTATTATTTCCATTCTGAAAGGGTGCAAAGAAGACATTAGCGCCTGTTCTAAAAAGACGGAAACAAACCTCGTTTCTCCTGAACCGTTACAGTGTGATGGGATTAAATCTGCCATCATGAGAGAGAGAGAGAAACATGGTAAGAGCACTGCAAGAGCAGTTTGCTCTAATCAACACTGAAACTGCGTTCACCTGGTTATTTTCGATTGAAGATGTTTCTACTCATATTTTTTTGCACAACTCGTATCACATCGTGTACAGCATGACACGTTTTACTGTACGTCGTCTTGCGCCTGTGTAAAGGCAAGCGTTCCCCACGTACACACCTGTGTACCAGTGACCTGCATTCGACAACGTCCTCGTCGCCTCGAAACAAAAACCACACAGCAGACATACTAGATGAGGTCTGACAGAAACACGTCGGCAGTGACTACATTTACTTAAAAACTGAACCAGATACTTCTTCGGTTTTTCCATCATATGATACTTTATATTCTTCTACTCCACTCTGTTTATCTGACGGCTATAGTTACTTCTCAGATTACATTTTTACATTAAAAAAAAAATTAAGTGTAAAAGGTGTCTGGCTTTTTATAGTCATTGTTTTTAAGTAATCTAGGCTAATTCAGAAGTCCAGGAACAACTACTGCAGGGCAGTGGTCAGTAAATGACAGAAAACTATTCAATACGTCACATAATACTATGTGAACAAATAAAGACAAAATTTATTAAATAAAACACAAACCATTTAGGAAAATGGCGAGAAGTGCACGTTGAGAAAACAAGACAATTAAGTCAGTTTGAGCAGCCACAAAACCAACAGACTCCAACCCCCCCAGTTTGTCCTCGATGGTCCACATAAGAGAGTCCAGTGTAATCCACAGTTCAAGTTGCACAGGTTGCAAACGCGTTGATTAGTCAGAGCCATGTGTCTATGGGATGCAGTGGTGGCCTTCAGACGGACGAGATAAAAACGAAGGGTAGAAAAAGGAGGGACAGGCTGCACTAGCCTCCTACCAGACCATCAGCTGATAACATTCAAACAGATCCAGGCTCCTGGCCTTGATTCACCAGCTCGCCATCGTTGTAGCCCACAACAACAGGACCGTTCATAATTCTGAGCAATGTGCTTTGTCGATGTGTGCACATTAATACAAAGTTATCGACATACAACAATTACACCAGTATTCAACAGTGCAATAAAGACCTATCCCTTAGCATATGGTCATACTGCACTGGGGTGGCTCAGTTTACGTGACAGTGCACAAACAATAGTGCTGACCATGTGTAATTAGCATCATCAAATCAATGTCAATCATACATCAGCATACAAGAAATCACCATCATACGAGCACCAGCTTAACATGCTAACAACGCTAACATGTGCTACAAGTCAGGTGACAGCGAGGACAATGGATTCACAGTCAAACTCACCAATTCTGCAGGATTAACCGAGCACACATGGGAACCAAGTCCCCTTCAAGTGTTGGTCTGGCTCTAAACGTTTAGAGTGGCAGTCAAAACCTAATATTTGACTGGCATTATGAATAAAATGATCTGTTTGGAAGTACGGACCTGCAGCTGCTGTCACACCTGAGGCAGCTTGAATATTCCCTCCAAACAGGTGATTGGATAAGGGGAATCACGTATACCTGTCACCTGACATGGTGCGTTCACAGGCAAATGAAAATGTAGGAAAATCCACAGGATGTAACTTGTAAACTACGACACATTGTTAAAGATTAAACCAATGGTTTCCAACCTTTTTGGCTCATGACCTGAGTTTTTATTTAAAAGTTTTGGAGTTTTGGTTTTTTACAGCGCAAATTGAAAAAGAGCGTAAAAACAGGTGGATGGAAATGTACCTAGTTGTGTCTCCCTGTCATGTTTCAGATGTTTCTGAGTTGTTAGCAGTTCCTCCACAGAGACATTTCCCCTCTAAACCTCTCACATGGTTTCATTCAAATAACTGTTGGAGGCACAAAGAGGTCAAATTATCTAATATTTTACAAGCAAATTCAAAAAGTAAAACAGATTTGTGTAGCAGAACTTTGTTTTTTCTTCTTTTCTCTCTTATTAATCATCTCACGACCCCTCAGATTTATCTGGTGACCCCTTGGAGGGGCCCGACCCCTAGGTTGGGAACCACTCCACTAAACTAGTTAACTGTGTATAAAGCAGTTAAACTAGCTAACCGGGCGACTGTGGCTCGGTGGCAGAGCGGTCATCCACGGGAAGGTCAGCGGTTCGATCCCAGCTGTAAATGCTTAAAGTAGTTAAAACTATATATAAAGTAGTTTTAGATATATATATAAAGTACTAATAACTAACTAACTACAAAGAGCTAACTTTTAGCTAACTAAAAGGTAGTTAAAACCAGTTAACTGTATATAAAGCAGTTAAACTAGCTAACCGTGTATAAAGTAGTTGAAACCAGTTAAAGTTATAAGTTATAACCAGTTATATAAACTAGCTCCACCTCCAGCAGCTCCAACAGTAAAACGCTGCTCTAACATCGATGCTTCAGTATTAACAATCTAATAATGTCAGACAGAATCAGATATCAGCCACAGGAGACATTTTACTGAAGAACCAGTACTTTTACTGCTGATACTTTATCTACATATTGTTGAAAATACTTTTATTTAAATACGGACTACAAATGCCGGACATTTACTTGCCTAATGGAGTATTTTTACATTGATGTGTGGCTACTTTTACATAAGTAACGTTGAAGGATCTGAGTACTCCTTCCACCACCCCCAATTCGTCTCTCACCTTATTTCCTCTTTGACTGTTACTCTTGGCTTTTCCTTGTACAGGAAAGTGCTAGGTAAAGAAAGCATGTGTATGTGCTGAAGTTTAATTCCTTCTAAAAAACAAAAACTAGACATCATTAGTTTTTCCAGGAGCTATAAGTTCTCCATCCACAGTTGAATTAATTTAAATTCAGAGAAACTACATCCCCTCTCTTCGCGACTCCCACAGACGTCCAGACTTGTGGTCTCCTCAGTGCAATCCGATGTCCCTCTCACGTCTCCTTCTCCCCTCAGAAACCTCTGGTTCACACATTCGGTGTCAAAAACAGTGACGTGTCAATGGTGATTAAGGAACATAAAATGAAACCTTTTTTTTTTTTAATCTTTTTTATTAACCTCACTGCGTTTCTTGCAACACACACACTAGCATAGTGTGTAGCATAGTGTGTACATTTCAGGTCACCTGTCTTGAGTTTGAAAAATGTATAGGTTTTGATTTGCAGAATTTGGACGACACATGAAGAAGTGTGTGCACATGTCAGAGAGAGTGGATGTGAGAGGAGACGGGGGTGTGGGCATTGACACGGCCTTTGATGTTAAACCGGTATTTAGAGGTTAATGAGGCTGTTAGGAAGAGGTGAAGGAAACACCCATGAGTTCACACTCACACACACATACACGGTACATGTATCTGCAGCTCCTGAGATTCCTCTGCTGTAAATAAGGATCCCTCTTATATAAAACCCGACGGGCAAGAATGTACCAGGGTGATTGTTTAAATTACTTTTCAGGATTTAATAGAAGTCGGACAAATACGTGCAGTGGTGGAAGAAGTATTCAGATCCCTTTCTTAAGTAAAAGTCTTTCATTTGACTGCTTTATACACAGTTTGCTAGTTAAGTCTAGTGGTTCCCAACCTCGGGGTCGGGCCCCTCCAAAGGGTCACCAGATAAATCTGAGGGGTCGTGAGATGATTGATGGGAGAGGAAAGAAGAAGAAACAGAGTTCTGATACACAAATCTGTTTTT
Source organism: Coreoperca whiteheadi (assembly GCA_011952105.1). NCBI lineage: Eukaryota > Metazoa > Chordata > Actinopteri > Centrarchiformes > Sinipercidae > Coreoperca > Coreoperca whiteheadi. The sequence continues at coordinate 24,532,110 of CM022482.1, read as the reverse complement.
GGTTTCGGGACTTTTCTGTTATCTTTGCTGTTTTGTAAAACATTAGAGCCTCAAACAGTTAAGCAAAACGCTGTGAGACGTCTCGAGGGGAAATGTCTTTTTGGTGGAACTGATAACAACTCATGGACACCTGAAACATGAAAAGAGGCTCCACCAAAATGTAAAAACACAACTAACCCAACCTGGTTCAGCCATGCCCAGATAAGAAGTGTCATTCATCTATTAACATGTCAATGTGGAGAAGGATTATGTAGGCTAATAACAACACAGGTCTACAGCCATACTAGTGGCTCTGTGAGGCTGATCTGAATCCAGTTGTTAGCAGCCATAATCTTTACCAGTTTGTTTGAGGAAATTACTTTTGAAAAACAGCAACATGTGAAGACTCAATGTCCAATAAACCTGTTAAAATTTTTCAGTCAACATCTGTTTTCTTATCAATAAATCCATTGACTTCCATTGAAATCCGATAATAGCCAAAGTCTCGGCTGCAGATGTCTTAAAATCTAAGCAATCAAAACTGAAACAAGGCGGCCGTGGCTTGGTGGCAGAACGGTCACCCGCCAATCGGAAGGTCGGCGGTTCGATCCCCCAGCCATGCGTCGAAGCATTCTGGAGCAAGATACTGAACCCCAAAATGCTCCTGAAGCTGTGCCTTCGGTTTGTGAATGTTCTCATATGTAAGTCGCTTTGGATAAAAGCGTCTGCTTAATGTAATGTAATGTAAATGAAACAACTTGAGGGCGGGTCAGTATTAGTGAGTGAGCTGACCCTTTAAATTGCCGACTTGTTTTGCTTTTGCTTCAAGGGCTTCTGCATACTCTTGTGGTCTCAGCTGTCACACAAGAGTTGGTGCGTAGCTACATTTCCCTGAAAGAACTATGTGAACGTACTAGGCCAATAAAGCAGATTGTAATCCTGACTGTACTTTGTGTGTGTAAATGCTCCTTATCTATGATGAGGGGTCATTCATCCTCCCCGGCCCCAGTCCCCAGCCCCTGCTGCTGTCTGTGGGGCAGCAGTCTCCTGCTGGGCCCGTCTTTGATTAGCTCCATTCAGACCCTTTCATCTCTAATGAGCCTGTTTGCTGCTCTGTTATGGACACAAACACACCCCGACCCCTGCATATACGAGCTAATATCTCCTTTGGTCTCACTGTTTTGTTTTTTTTGGTCTGTCTTTATCAGGTTTTTAGAAATAAATTCCCCCACTGAGCCAGATAAAACTCTGTTAAACTTGTCTTTAATACAAAAGCATTAAAGGGGAAAGCTGCTGATATTCTATATTTGTCTTATTGTCCAACAAATCGCACGAAAAGACTAAATCCAACAGTGTGTTAGTCCGCCACTCAGTATTTTCTGACTTCCTGTATGAAATGAAGACGTAAATCCTTAAAAAAAAAAAAAAAAAACAGCTCACAAATATATAGTTTAATCTTTAAAAAAGCTCAATAACCTCCTAAAACTGCTGGTCACTGCAGTTTTTAGCGCTGAAACAGGAAGAAACAGTGCATTTGTTGGGGACTATTTTCAGCACCAGATTAATGCACATTTGGGGCTGTAGAGTGAGCTGTAACTGTAACTTGGAACAACTTAAAGCCAAATAGTTTGATTTCTATGAACTATACAATAACCTGCTTGGTTTTTGTATACTTTTTTCCAACTTATTTATTTCTTATCCAAAACAGACTTGAAAAAATAAACATTCCTTGACAACATGACTCATGATTTATCACCTAAAATGTAAAATCTTAAGAGGAAAAGCGGGAAAAGTAAAATTACAAAAAAGTTAAAAATAACAGGAGGGAAAATACGTATTGAAACACTGCTGGGCAAAAACCACACCTCCGCTAATTTCATACTTTCCCTTCGTTAATTTCAACTAAAACAAAACATTTATAAAACAGTAATTAATGATACAACAGAAATCACTAAAAGATCCTTTTCTCTTTTCCTTTTTGTGTTTTTTTCCCCACAAATTATTTGTTGGCAAGAAGAAACATATAGAATATCCTTTAAAATAGATGCGGTTTAGCAGCAGGGAGCTAAAAACAGGAACAACAACCAATAAATGTGTGTGTTTCTGACGCTGAATGGATTCCTATATGCAGATCAAGGTGGTGATGACACCCAATAATCATTGATCTCCATTGCTGGCGGTCTCCAGCAGTTGCCCGCCCCGTCTGTAACACAGTCAGTTAAGGCTTCTTCCCATGTCCCATTGATCCCTATCAACCTCATCAAAGGCTCCCGGGGCTTTCATGGGGCCAGCGGGACTGGTCCTGGTGGACGAGCAGGCGCTGCGAATGAGGCGGGTCTTGAGATTCTAATATTTGATATTTCTCCCCAAGTCTTGGAGCTGGAGGCTGTGCTGTGACGTGGCAACCCCAAGGGGTTCCCAAGCTTTTATGGCAGGTAATAGTGAGAATCCCAGTAGCCCTAAAATGTAAAGTCCGGCAACAAATCTTCCCCAGTAACCCGTGTTTTATTGCAAACGTTTTCAGTGATTAGATGCAATTCTAACGCATTTCTTCTCCTCATGTTAAACATTCTAAATTTAAATACTGATGCATCAGTGTTAGAACAGCATTTTACTGTTTTAACTACTTTATGCAGTTAGCTAGTTTAGGCCAGCGGTTGCCAAACTAGGGGTCGGGCCCCTCCAAAGGGTCACCAGATAAATCTGAGGGGTCGTGAGATGATTAATAAGAGAGAAAAGAAGAAAAAACAAAGTACTGCTACACAAATCTGTTTTACTTTTTGAATTTGCTGGTAAAATATTAGATAATTTGACCTCTTTGTGCCTCAAACAGTTATTTGAATGAAACCATGTGAGAGGTTTAGAGGGGAAATGTCTCTGTGGAGGAACTGCTAACAACTCAGAAACATCTGAAACATGACAGGGAGACACTAGGTAGATTTCCATCCACCTGTTTTTACACTAGTTCTAACTGCTTTATACACAGTTAGCTAGTTTAACTAGTTTATATACAGTTAGCTAGTTTTAACTGCTTTATATAGAGTTAGTTAGTTTTTAATACCTTATACAGTTAGCGAGTTTGAATTACTTTATATAGAGTTAGCTAGTTTTAACTACTGCTTTATACACAGTTAACTAGTTTAACTGCTTTATACACAGCTAGCTAGTTTTAACTGCTTTATACACAGTTAACTAGTTTAACTGCTTTATACACAGTTAGTTAGTTTTAACTGCTTTATACACAGTTAGTTAGTTTTAACTGCTTTATACACAGTTAACTAGTTTAACTGCTTTATACACAGTTAGCTAGTTTTAACGGCTTGATATACAGTTACAGTTACCTAGTTTAGTGGAGTGGTTCCCAACCTAGGGGTCGGGCCCCTCCAAGGGGTCACCAGATAAATCTGAGGGGTCGTGAGATGATTAATAAGAAAAAGAAAATAAGCAAAAAAACGTTTTTTTATGCTTGGCCGAGGTGGAAACGTTGGTGTATCGATAAAAACAAAATGAAAACAGAAGTGTGTGGCTTAAAGTGAAGAGCTGAAAGCGTCAGATCTGTGCGGAGCGAAGAGGAGGCTGTAGCCGTCCTCCCATTGACACGTGAAGCTAACGTCACGTTTCCATCATGTTTTCCCGCATGGCTTTGTATCGTTTGAGCTTCGACCGCAGCTCTTTCAATGACGTCCTCTTCTTCTGCGACGGTTTAATGGCACCTGGCTGGAGAATTAGCTCATTAAGGCCTTTTCTTTTGCCAATTTTCTGGAAATTTGGTTAAAAGATGTTTGTAAGCGATCATAAGACAAAAGTTTTGCAAACAATCTTTAGATTATTGTAAAGCCAGTATAAAGGAATTAATACCCATAGCTGTCAGATAAACGTAGGAGAGTAAAAAGTACAATATTTCCCTGTAGAAGTTTAAAATACTCAATTACAGGACAAGTACCTCAAACTTATACTTAAGTCCAAGCACACAAACATCACTTACAGTAGAAAACCAACAGGCAGGTGATTGGTACAGTTAAAAGTTCAAAGGGGTCTTGATAATTTGTTGCCTCCCCGTCACCTCCGCTGCTGCCCCTCGGTCTGCATGTGGTATAACGGGGTGGATGGGTATCAGCCTCGGGCCTGCTCCACCTTGTCATGTCCCATCCTGGTCTGTGACATGCAGGACCCGAGCTCTGTGATGTGGCAGACGGACAGAGGACGGCGGACACAGAGGCGAGAGGTCCGGCAGACAGGGCAAGACGCCGGGAAACGTCGACTGATATTTTAGAAACTGATCGCACGTTTTGTTTGAAAAATCTTCATCTGCAATGTAACTATTGACATGGTGCAGTACAATGCGTCTGTACTAGTACAGTATTTTTACTTTTACTTAATTAAAAGGAGTCTTCCACCACTGCTTTGAGCCATGTTTTTCATATTAATATCTAAGTTAAATGCTGCTCTGACATTAATGCATCAGTTATATAATGTTATATATAATAATATATCAGTCCCAAGGGACATTTCACTGCAGGGTGAAGACTTTTATTTTCAATACTTTAAGTACATTTTGCTGATAATACCTCTACTGAAGTACCTTTACTGAAGTGGGCTTTTGAATACAGAACCTTTACTTGTAGAGTATAGTTGTCATAGTTTTATGAATATCTGTTACCGTTCTATGCTCTATTTGTCTTGGTTTAAAGTTTCCTCATTAAAGCTTCTTTTGGTCTATTTGCCTTTAAATTAGAAAGCCAATCAACAGAAAATGAATTGCTAATCCGTTAATTGTTAAAATGATGATGAACGATTTTCAAACTGGCTGCGGATCATTTGTCTGTCGATCAGCTAATCGATAAACCGGCCAACTGTTTCAGCTCTACGGTAAAACATGAATAAAGGTCCTTAAATCACGACTAAGTGAGGACATAGACTGGACTTTACTTCATGAGCTCATCGCGGGGACAGTGAGAGTTGAAAAGGCAGTAAAAGTCAACCAGCAGCAAATGAACCGTCGGCTATTTTGCTAACCCATTAACCGTTGACATCAGTCCTCAAGAAATAACTCGAGCAGCAGGATTTTGAATGCAGGATGCAAGTTTTTTAAATTTTTTTACACAGTTTTCTTAGTAGTTTTACTTAAGTAAAGGATCTGAGCACGCCTGCCATCACTGCTCTGTTTTGACATGCTTTGAATGTAAAATGTTCATTTGCAAAAGTAACTAGAAACTTTACGCCGTCAGACAAATGCAGTGGAAATATAAAGTAGCATAAAATTACAATACTCAAGTAAAGAGCAAGTACTTGAGTAAATGCACTTAGTTACTTGTTATCGTATAAGGATCGTTTCACTGTTGTTGGTAAGGAAGTACATCTCTTCCCTCTAAGATTTAGTGGAGTTAAATAAAGTAGTAGAAACTCAAGAATAGCACAAGTACCTAAACATTGCACTAAGTAGAAGTGCTTGGGTAAATGTACTACTTTCCACTGCTGCAAATAAATATCTGGACTACCTTCAAGTAATCTTCCAACGGTGAGTGTTCTGTGGGAATAACCTGAAGCAGAAATACAGCAGAACATTAAAAGCTCAGGTCGGCAGCGCAGACAGCGTTTTAATTGGGGGGAGTATTTACACAAAGAAGATATGAACCGGTTTTATGGCCTCCTGTCTCATGTTTGGTGCGTTTGGTATCAAAGCCCAGCGGAGCCTTTGAAGTGGCTCGGTGTCCCCAGCGAGCTGTGCGCGCCGCGGCACAGACGGCGCGTCTGGGCGCACGGCCCCGGATCCGTTCACGGGCCCGAGCATGGGCGTTTATCTTATCGCCGGGTCACTTTGGTGACTGACTCGATTAATCCTTTAAACCCACGCTGTGTTTGGCCCACGCACCATTTGCACACAAAACAGCGCCCAACCCGCCTTCCAGGCTTCCTCCTCAGAGACAGTGGGTCCGCGCGGCACGGTGGAGGGGTGGAGGTGGGGTGATGAACCACTTCACCGGTGGGATCATCCTCTTTAACTTGATCCCTAAACCCCATTTTAGCATTGAAGGCGACCCAATAGTTAAAGATGGTCAACAGAATGAACGGCCACTTCCGTTATGTATGGGAGCCAGAGGTGGAAAGTAACTATAGTCATGGGAGTAATTCTGAGGTGCTTTAGGCCTCCTTAAGTACTCCCATGTCGTGCTACTTTAGACTTACACCCCAGGTGCATGCCGGTTCACTTTGTCAACTCTGTGTGCATCAGTTCTTGCCTTTGTGTCCCCGTTTCTCCTCGTGCACGCGTGCGTCACGGGTTTCAGCGCACACTCAGCTGTAACTCTCATTCTCATTCTGCGAAGTTAACAAAAGCCTGAAGCTGCCAGGAACCCCGGAAGAGCAAGCAAAAGGGCACAGGCCTCGTAATCGCTCAAAATAGTATCAGGTCAGAACGGCTCAGGCTGTAAAAAATATAGTCTCCCTACCCACATACCCTAATACTGCAGAAATAAAGCTATAATAGTCTGATTACATGTAAAGTGATTTAACCCAACTTGTTTTTATGCCACATTTGAGTGAAAGTTATTAAGTAATATGAATGTTATTTTCTTCATTTATATTGATTTATATCATCAGCTGATCACACATTATGATTACATTGGTTGTAGGCTACATAAGTAATCTACTGTTTATTGGGGTGATCCGAGTAGTCCTATTTTAGGTTCTTCACGTCTGAGTGTCTTAACTACTTTATGATCTTTCTCTACCTTCCATACATTTCTGTTACTTGTTAATCCAATAACATGACACTAGACAGTCATACATCTCTCGCGATTATTGATCTAAACGTCATTGCAGGATCTTTTCTTTCTCAAATCCTGATCAATTTAAAAGGAAGATAACCGCACCTGAAAGCCCGTCATTGTTAAATCGCTTGTCACTTATCAGGTCTTATCAGTTACTTTCGGACAGTTTGCCTTTAATCTAGGGATCATCCCGGGATTAGCTATTACCATGATATTAAGCCACTCACTGCTCATTCTGTTGGCTCCTTCTTTGAATGGAGCTACAGTTGCCCCTCTAATTGGAGTCATTTTCAAAGTAATGGTTGCTTACATTACTGTACATGATGAACAGTTTAGCCCTCAATGGAGAACTGAAGAGCGTCAAAGTCTGATTAATGACTGTCTGGATAAGAGAAGACACTCATGTAGATACCATTCAGATACCTTTCTCTGTCTGACCAACCGTCCAAAACACGAATCCATTCAATTTACAATCACAGAAAACAAAGCTGCACGTTTGTTTGCATTTTAGACGCTGCCTTATCTTATTTCATTCATCTCAGTGTTTTCTATTTTGATTCATTTTTTTTAATGACACTTTTGACTGTTTTTCAACGTTGTCATGCACCTCTTCACTTTACAATATATTAAGCACTTTCAGTTCCCTCTGTGTCTGAACCGTGTTACAAATAAACTGAACTGGTGAGTAAATGAATGGATACGCATTATGTTCTGTACATACAGGCACGTTTGTCTTGTTTTATAGGACCAATAGCCCAGAACCGAAAGACGTTCAACTTCCATTGAACATAAACCAGAGAAAAGCAGCAAATCCTCACATCTGAGAAGCTGGAACGAGGACTTTTAAAAACATTTTTTTAGCATTTCTGTTTTAAACAATGACAGAAATGTTTAACTTTCAGTCGATCAACGAATCCGTTTAGTAGCGACGTCAGATTATTAAAAGTAAAAGGAGAAAAGTCTCAAGTTAATATTCAACATGTTTTGTGCACACTGGCCCTTAATTAACCCTCTGCCAGTCCAGGTTCAATGTCGACGAAGTTCCTACGCGTTCCCCATTTGCCTTTGTTTCTCGCGCGTGTCACGGTTTTCAGCACACACTCAGCTGTAACCCGGACTTCTCGTTTTGTGAAGTGAACAAAGCGTAAAGCTGCCAGGAACCCCCGAAGAGCAAGGAAAATGACACAGGCGCCAATAAAAACGTCCACATCTTTAGTCATAACCTCTCAAAACATTATTACATTATAGTTTCACTTCTCATATACACAAATACTGCAGAAATAGATAAGAAATAAAACTATAATACAGTGGTTTCATCCCAGGTTTTTGTGCCTTGTGCCACTGTGTTTTATTTCTATCTTCACTACAAACTGCTCTGTCTTTATCTTTGACTGATGATCCGCTCGAGCGTCTTCTTAGGAGAATAAAAACAGTTTTGTGTACGGTGCAGAGGAGTTGGTGGACGTTTTCAGCCCTGAGTCGTGTCTTGTGACAGGAAGAGGACACGCGTTAGGGCTCCGTTAGTGGACGAAACTGTAAAAGTGAGGGGGACAGGTGTCCCCCCATCTCCAGTGGAAGCAGACTACACTCCACACTCGTATTTACAGTATGTGACTGCTGTGGAGATGCAGTTTAGGGTGAGGTGTGTCTATTATCTTTATTTGGAGGCAGGAAGGAGGGGACATGAGGGAGAGAGAGGGGGGGGTCCTTCCCAGACTCACTGGAGCCAAGTTGTAACAGCCTCACTGAGACGTCTTAATTACTCCAGTTGTGAAAAATAAAGGAGGGGAGGGTGGGAGGATGCGTGCTTTGATCTTGGGGCTGAGGGGGTTTGAAATGAGGAGGGATGCCCCCTATAAATACAGACAAGCTGTGGTGAGGGGGGCAGTTAAAACTCTCCCCAGCACCAGGACAGACACCAGCAAACCGCCCGAGAAACCTTCTCCTGCACTCTGGACAGACCTTTCCATCCTGGCTTTGCCATCTAAAACGGCAGGATATACCCTTTCAGGACGTCAGGAAACGTCAGCCCTCTGCAGCCATGAAACATTTTTCCATCGAATGGATGGCCCAGAGCAGCCAGCCAGCAGGGACACAGGCCGTCTCTGCCTGTGGGACACATTCGGAGAGTCTGCCGGGTTTTTACTGCAGACTAAAGTCTGAAAATGTACTCGAGCAGCAAGAAAACAGGAGCCAGGGCCTCGGTGCGTTCAGTCTGAGCGCTCTCCAGCACCAAACCTCTCACAATAACCACGGTAAGCTCAGTCCACTGATGGAAAGTAAAGTACATTTACTCAAGCACTTGTACTTTACTAGAGTATTCACTTTTTTTTTTTGCCACTTTATACTTCTATTTCACTACATTTCAGGGGGAAATACTGTAATTTTTACTTCACTACATTTATCCGACAGCTTTAGTCACTATTTGGTTGATAAATTAAGATTTTTGCGTACGAAACCTAAAACACGACGCTTTGTTACAAGTTAAACCAGCCGACAGTTTACACAAGGAGAGCTGAAACTTTTAGGCGACTGGCAGAAAATGAATTGTGATAATCGTTCATTTATCAAGCATACATGTTGACTATCTGAATAACCTTTATTTAGCTTTCACTGCGTTGAGGTTTGGTCCGTTGGTTGGACTGTGACGCCATTTCTTGCTCGTCTCACCTATGGTGTCGTTTAGGTATGAGGACGTGTCGGATCGTGAAAATAATCATTAGTTCCAGTCCAGGTACAGAACAGTTCAAACTGAGCTCCACCTCAAGCGGCTGCAGCAGCAACATCCTGCTTTTACATGAACGCACGAGGAATAATAACCTGAGGACAGAAGATATAATAGCACAACAGGGACAGCACCCAGTACTTTTAATACTGGATTATACTCACATACTTTGACTTAAGTAAGACTTGTAATGGAGTATTTTTACTGTGTGGTATTAGTACTTTTACTGAAGTAAAGGATCTGAATTCTTCTATCATCTAACACCTGCATATTGAGCTAAACGCCTTGTGAAAGATTTCAAAAAGAGGATTTCTTCTTTGTTTCTCTCTCCAGTGACTGAGGCAGGCTTCAGCAGCGGGACGGAGGAGGAGACCTCCGGGTACGACAGTGAAGGGGGTCACTCCCTCTCCCCCCCGGCGCCCGCTGACCGCGCCTCCACCCCACCGGCGTCCCCTCCGTCTGGGGGGAGGAGACCTCGGACGGCCTTCACAGCGGAGCAGATCAGCAGCATGGAGCGGGCCTTCAAGAGGAACGCCTACCTGGGAACACAGGACAAGGCCGAGCTCTGCAGAAAGCTCAGCCTGTCTGACAAACAGGTAACGATCCTGCCTGAGCGCCATCACGTCCTCTGGTACATGGTAAATGGACTGTACTTGTATAGCGCCTTTCTAGTCTTTCTGACTACTCAAAGCGCTTTCACACTACATCACATTCACCCCATTCACACACTGATGGCAGGAGCTGACTGCCCATCAGTACAAATTAAACTAACCAGTCACACTCACTCACACACCGAAGGCGCAGCTTCGGGAGCAGTTCAGGGCTCAGTGTCTTGCTCAAGGACACTTCGACACATGGAAGCCGGGATCGAACCGCCGACCTTCCGATTGGTGGACGACCGCTCTGCCACCAAGCCACAGCCGCCCCGCTGGGGTTTACTTGGGGAACTTGGTAAACACACACACTAGGGTATTTTATAAGCTGCTTCCAGTATTTTTAGCTTCAATACATTCAAATTTGACTACCTTTAAGAAAACTAAATGCTAACTGCATAAAATGTCCAGCCGCGTAGGTAAACACAATTTACAGTAAATACATAAAAGAAAATACAGAGTACTTGATACATAAAATATGGAATATTTTATAATCTAGGTTTCCTTCTTTTCTCTTAACTTTAGAAAAGGAATTTCTTGTAATCTAATAATTCTAACGTTTTAGAGACTCTTTAAAAAAGAGACTTGTGTTTTTGATTTAGGTTCAATTATTGGGGTGACTTGGACTCAGAATTTCATTTACTTTTTTGTTTGTTGTATAAAAATGTTTTTGCACTAGTTTGGGGACTTGAACTCAGTATTAGTTGCATTATCACAATTTGTCATTTTAATTGTATTTTTATGATATTTATTGGTTGATTCTTATGTGTATTTATTTATTGTTTTATTTTATTTCTACGTATTTGTTTGTCGTTCATTTTTCAGGGACCTGGACTTGAGCAGATTTTTGTTTTTATTTTGTTGGAAAATGAATAAAATGTATTTTCTTAAATACAACTGAACAACAAATATAAAGCTAAAATAAATTTTGTATTTAGAAATCCTGGCTTCGGCCCTGATGTTCACCGAGAAGAGAGAAACTTTAATATTCTTGTAGTGAAAACTTTACCTCATGAGACTTTTCTTCTTCTTCTTCTTCTTCTTCTTCTTCTTGTCTTCAGATCCGAAACTGGTTCCAGAACCGGCGGATGAAGCTGAAGAGGACGGTGCAGGACGCCCTGGCTCACGCCTGCCAGGCAAATGTCGCCTCTCAGTTGATGCATTACCCCGAGCTGCAGGCCTACAGACCGGGGCCCTACCCGAGGTATCACTCAGCAGAGGGCCCGGCTGCTGCCTCCTACGTCCATCCGCACAGCCTGCAGTACAGCTCCCCTCTGCCCGGCGTCTCATCGCTGCCCCTGGACTCTTTTTACCAGTACAGCAGCCTCTCGGGAGTCATGCTGCCCTCCGCCACGACTCCACACCTGGGGTCCTACCCGACTTATCCTCAGTATTACTGATACCGTCCCTCAATCACTGCCCGATGAGCCTGTGTAGCTACTTTCATCTTTACTGTGATATTTTGTCCGACTGAGACAAAATGAGATGACATGGATTTAACTTTCTGAACACAAAAACGTTACTGCTCATGCTCATCTTATCACAACCGGATCAACGCTATTAGAAACAGAGGGTTTTTAGGAAACATGGCCCAATTACTGCTGTGAAGCTTGAATGTTAATCATAAATCCAACATGGTGGCGTGCAATATTGTTATTTGTGTGTATATGTGTGTGTGTGTGTATTGCTGCTTGCCTGTTGTATAATTTGGATATATTTAAATTTTAATCTATGAAGTGTTTTATTCGATTTGTGTTGTGTATGTAAGTGTGAAATCAGATCACTAAAATAAAATAATTGTTTAAACGTTACAGGTCATCTGATGTTTTCATCATATCAAATTATCTGGAAGTAAAATAGTAAAAGTGGGCTGTAGCTCAATCCTGTTTTTGCCAGCGGTGGGAAGTAACTAACTACACTTACTCCAGTACTGTAATTAAGCACATTTCTAAGGTATTTCTACTTTAATGTTTCCATTTTATGCCACTTTTGTAAAAGTACCCAACAGATAGTTCAAACCAACTACACCAGTAAAATGCTGCTTACACATTACTGCATCAGTATTAATGATCATTAATAATACAACAATCACAGGGGCCATCCTTTTGGTTGATCAGTTATATAACTTTTGATACTTACATTGTGGAGTCACTACGTTTTCTTAAATAAAGGATCTGAATACTTCCACACCTGGACGACTGTGCAGCCTTCTGCTTGTCCGACACCTCGGGGCCTCAGGAAGTGAAACCTGAAAGGAGAAAGGAAGGAAAAGAGAAAGACTTGTTTTTAGTTTATTGCATTTCTTCCTCTGACCAAAAGAAAAACCATTTCTGTCGCACACATATAGTATTTTTAATGGTATTTGGCTGCGTCAGAAAGAGGGACTATCACTGTAAACATAAGGGAGTATCGGTGCGTTTTGAATAAAAAGCATCACGCCGTTATTGTCCTCTTGTGAGGTTTCGATTAATGTTAATTCACAAAACTTTATTCTCCTTAAAAATGCCAAAATCGATCCAATATTTCTGCTTTTGTGTGTTTCTGCAATCCTTGTTCCAGATGCTCTCATCTTTTCGTTTTCTTTCTAGGAGACCAGTTTGGATATTATATGTCTCAGTTCAGTGTGTGGCCCAGTGTCACGTCCACTGGGCTCAGTATTGTAGCTTAAGATTTTCATGTTGCACAATTACTGAGAAATCCTTTTTAGAACAGTGTGATTTTCCCATAGCGACCACTGAGGACAACGAGGTCATGTTCTTGGTAATATTTCAGGAAATTTAGTTGGGTTTAATGACACGAAGAGGAGTTTGAGACTTAGATTTAGACTATAAAGGTAGGGAGATAACATTTACAGAAAAAGTTAAGAATAATAACTAAAATGTGACAGTTTGTGATTTTATTTTTAAATACTCAGAAAATTGCATCGAGTCTGGTTGCTGGCAGCAGTCTTTACTTTCTTCTTCTGCGTGAATCTGGACTCGTGTCTTCAGTATTTCCACTCTAAAATCCTGACTACATCCCCGCGTACAAGTACTTCTCTGGTGTTTTCGGGACTTTAGGGAACAGGGTTTACAAACCATCACACCTCCTTATAAGAGTGAACCACAGGTGCTGCTGGTACAGGAGGAGGCGCAAGAGGAAATTCAACCCGAAAGCTTACCTGAAAGGCAAATGAAACCATGCTGCCATCTGTGGACACAGAAGGGTAATGCAACAAGAATGTGATTGTACTGATGTGGCTGCAGGTGGGAGAAACAGCCATGCTAGCACCTACAGCTAAAGATGGAGGCATTCCAATTTATAGTAAAAGTTCATAAGTATGGACAACAAAAAATACTTAAAGTTAAATTGCTCTTAATGCAGATTGGATCCTTTTCAAAGTATGTTGTTATTATTGTATATTTTACAATATTGCATTATTGGTATTATTTTAATGATGTAGCTGATCACGGTGGCGCTAACTTTAAGTACTTTACACACTGCTGTGTCATTTAATCTGCAACAATGCAGCATTTTAAACCGATCGTATGTTTTGTTTGTAAAAACCCAAAGTACCTATAGCTGTCAGGTAAATGTAGTGGTACAATATTTCCTTCTGAAATGTAGTAAAGTAGAAGTATAAAGTAGGAGACAAATGACCAAACTACGCCCCCCTTCTTACAAATAAAGAAAGCTGAAAGCCAACGAAATGCAGCCTCGCTCAGCTCGACACACTCAGGGGTTTTACTGCCACAGCCGGACTTGGTTTGGTCGGACCAGTAGCTTATCATCGCTAACGTTAACAAACCTTACAGAGAAATGTTTCTGTACAAAAAGGACTTTACTCTGGCCTCGGGAATCCTCTCTGCTTGCACTCACTGTTGCACCACATTTTAGCATTGACCCTTTTTGCTGTAAATGTGGCCGCAGTGGCTGCCGTTCAGCGACTGGCTACATGGGCTCGCTTTCTTACTGAATTGTGTGCCTGTACTGTTGTTGTGCAGCTCATGTTTTCTAATATATGCCTCAGCATTGAATAAAAGTCCTCCCATGGAAGGCCTATTTGTCTGCCACCAAACCATGGACAACCACTCACAATATATGTACTCAAGTAGTGTACTTAAGCCCAATTTTCAGGTACTTTACTTGGGTATTTCCACTTTATACTGCTACTCCACTGTATTTCAGAGGAAATTATGGAACTTTTTACTCCATTACATTTACTTGACAGCTATAGTTACTCTTCAAAAAAATGTAGTTAGCTTTTAAAACATGATTGTATTTCAACAGTATGTATTTCAAATTAGCTCCATCACAACCAACTCCAACCAGTGCGATGTACTTACACATTAATGCATGGGTATTAATCATCCAGTAATATAACATATAGTGATGTAACACTCACAGGAGCCACTTTTCTCCATAGTGTCCACTTTTACTCTCTGGCACTTATGTACTTTTACTTATACTGTGAACGTGAGATCTTTACCTGTAATGGAGTATGTTGCACTGTAGTACTGCTACTTCTACTTAAGTCGAAGATCTTCTTCCATCGCTGGGAATAACTGACACGCCAGTAGGATATTATTGTTATTATTATTATTATTATTATTATTATGTGCTACACGAGAAGTACGTCACAAAATGTTTGCCCGTGTAAAATGACCCTGAAATGTCCCCACATTCCTTCACGCTATTCGATGGAGAAAAACAAGATATGTCGACACATTTTGCCAGCTGAGGCCATAAACGCTTAAAAACATAATTTTCAACATATGTCATAAAAGCTAAAAGATTTCACAACCAGCACGCAAACGGAACCTCGGTCTGGACCAATGGCTAATGAGAGACCCTGCACGTGGGAGGTGATAGAAAAAGAAAAAGAATGAACCAATGGCAGAGCGGTAACCCGGTGAACACGTGCAAGTGGCAGACGGCTGGGCCAATCGCAACGCTCCCCGAAGTGCACCCGTGCCGGGCCGTGAAGGGGGCGCGCGCTGGCTGAGCGCAGGCAGAGAGAGAGAGGGGCAGAAGGCGAATGGTGGTGGAGCTGAAGATGGCGGATGGAGACAGCGGGAGTGAGCGCGGTGGTAGCAGCGGGGGAGGAGGCGGCGGCGGCTTCCAGCACTTCCAGAGGGACCAGGAGACCCAGGAGCTGGCGTCCAAGCGCCTCGACATCCAGAACAAGCGCTTCTACCTGGACGTCAAGCAGAACAGCAAGGGCAGGTTCATCAAAATCGCCGAGGTCGGGGCCGGCGGCTCCAAAAGCCGCTTGACCCTCTCCCTGTCCGTGGCGGCGGAGTTCCGCGACTACCTCGGGGATTTCATCGAGCACTACGCCCAGCTGGGGCCCAGCAGCCCGGAGCAGATAGCCCAGGCCGGCGCGAGTGAGGACGGCGGGCCCAGGCGAGCGCTCAAGAGCGAGTTTCTCGTCCGGGAGAACCGCAAGTACTACCTGGACTTAAAGGAGAACCAGCGGGGGAGGT
Organism: Coreoperca whiteheadi; assembly: GCA_011952105.1. Taxonomy (NCBI): domain Eukaryota; kingdom Metazoa; phylum Chordata; class Actinopteri; order Centrarchiformes; family Sinipercidae; genus Coreoperca; species Coreoperca whiteheadi. Next base: position 24,516,518 of record CM022482.1, on the reverse strand, counting down.
TCCTGCGGATCCGACAGACCGTAAACCGTGGACCTGGCTTCGGAGTTGGGGGCCCTGTGGGCGGCATGCTCGCCGGCCAGACCATAGCCCTTCCGGCGCAGGGGCTAATAGAGTTTAGAGACGCCCTCGCTAAGCTCATAGACGACTACGGGGGCGACGACGAGGAGCTGGCCGGGAGCATGGCCGCCGGGGGCTACAGCGAGCTGCCCGAGGGCACCTCCATCATGGTGGACTCCAAACGGTTCTTCTTCGACGTCGGGTCCAACAAGTACGGAGTGTTCCTGCGCGTGAGCGAGGTGAAGCCCAGCTACAGGAACTCTATCACCATCCCGTTCAAAGCCTGGGGCAAGTTCGGGGGAGCCTTCAGCAGATACGCCGAGGAGATGAAGGAGATCCAGGAGCGGCAGCGGGATAAGATGTACGAGAGGAGGGACGAGTCCGAGGGAGAGGAGGCGGAGGACGACTGAGGAGGAAGACTAGATGAAACAGCTGCTGGTCGAGTTACGTGACAGATCTGCAATATATGGGGGTATTTTGCAAGAAGAAGAAAAAAATAAAAAGAGGGGGGGGGGGCAGAACTGACAGATTAAGTGCATGACAAATCGTGCTGTAATAGCCTACTAAAGTATCGTGGCGTTGAAAAAAAAAAAAACAAGTACATGTGCGGGGAATTCTGGGTGTATTATCCTAAAGTGTTGAGGGTTGGAGGGGTTGTGTGAATCTGAAAGTGTGGGGGAGGGGGGTGGGGAGTGGACTAAATGTGTAAATGAGATCAAATCTCATTGGCTGGAGGGGGAGGAGAACGGGGGGGGGGGGAAGAGCTGGCTCTTATACACAAAATATATGATCTGTTTATAGAATATAATGTATTCCTATAGGTTTGACTTCCCAACAGCATATGTATAGTAGTTGTAGTAAAAGTCAATAACAGTCCATATCCAGGAATTAGTATTAATAAATAGTATATAGAGTTATATTCCGAT
>CM022482.1:24501003-24515510 GCA_011952105.1 Coreoperca whiteheadi | reverse complement strand
TAACTACATTTTTTTCAAGAGTAACTATAGCTGTCAAGTAAATGTAATGAAGTAAAAAGTTCCATAATTTCCTCTGAAATACAGTGGAGTAGCAGTATAAAGTGGAAATACCCAAGTAAAAAAAAAAAAGAAAAGACAGACAGAACCTACTAAAACCAGCAAATTGGTTTTTATAACTAGACATGAAGCCAATGAATGCTTTCCTATTTGCAACATAGTTTATATTTAAAAGAGTGAGGAGTCAAGTTCAACCTGTTTAAGATGTTTTCCTTGCCCAGTTTAAGGAGAGCGCTAGCATCCATTGTGTTCCTGTTCCAGGCCGGGGCTCTCCCAGGTGGGCAGCGTGTGGGGATTTTGTTTTTTGCAAGTCAAGTCAGATGAACCTGGGAGGAATTTGTAGACAGCTGCTGGATGTTTTGCCTGGGAATATGTCAGCATATGGAGAGCTGTCAGACACCACGGAGCTGTGCAGCAGCAGGCAGTTAATCGGAAAGATTACCCAAAATGTTAGGGGAAGTTACTGAGAGGATTATCTTTAAGCCCAAACGACGAGGGGCCTCGCGGACTAAACTAAAGCTTTTGACTCCAGCAGTCAGTTACGGTGTGCATCAGCTGGGTTTTATGTTATACATACAATCTTGGCAATGTTTTCAAAGCGTAATTCATATTGTTTTTCAGTAACATTCGCTCAGTGAGGGGGAGAAGTTTGTTTCCTCGCACCAGAGCATCCCTGGTGTTTGAGCGCGACAGTGGGAGAGGACTGCGTTTTTGTGGGAGACCCCACACCAGGGACAACATACAGATTTTATATATTTGTGTGTGTATATATATATATATACATATACATATACATATATATATATGATTTTCTCCCACATGCCACTACGAGGGTCCAAATATCTGGCAGTCGGACGGGGAGCGCTGCATCAGATACAGTGGCGCTTGTCTGACTTGCTGCAGAGCGTCACTGATGAGTTTTCCCAGCAGCCTCTCTGTCGTGGTCAGAGCTGGACAGGCGGCCGCCTTAACCAGCCCGAGGCCGCCTTCTGACGCAACTCCCGACATCTTCCACCACGCGAGGACCCTGGACAGAAACACGCTGATGGATGTCGTTGCTGTTTTCTTTTCTTTTTCCGAAGAGAACTATATTGAAATGAGATTCTACTTATAGGAAAAAATATTACCGAACAAACCAGCAAAAGATATTTTGAAATACGTATAAAGGAAAATGTATTATGTAAAGGAATTTCAAGACTTAAAAAAAAAAAAGGTTAATTTCTTAAAACAATGTTGTGACTCAAACCTCCAGATTATTTTTCATTTTGTTTTTCCTAGAGTGAAAGTATAACTTCCTTAATTAAAACAACTTTTAATGCAATACCCAACGTTGTGACTGTATATTTCCAAATCTCTGTGTTCATACTTCAAGCTAATCCGCTCGTTCTGCAGCCTAATTTACTGAACGTGAACGCTAATGAAATGGGATCATTCTGATGATCATTTTCTTTATTAACTGATTTAATCCGTTGGTCTATAAAATGTCTAAAACTAGAGCAAAATGTCCGTCGCAGGTTTCTAAAGTCAAAGTCTTTAAATTGCTCGGGTTGTTTTTGTCCTTCCAGCAGTCCAAAACCCAAAGAGACTCAGTTTACCAAATGATACAAACCAGAGTAAAGCAGCACACCTTGACATTTGAGAAGCTGAAACCTCTGCAGTTTTTACTGGATAAATGACGGAAATGATTAATCGATTAATCAAAATAGTTGCCCCGGAGATCAGCGTTATTGCGTATCGTTCGCTTTCGGTTTAGTTTTTTTCATATTTTCTGTTGCTGGCCTCTGTGTTGTGTTTGGCCGAGTATTTGCCTAAAGTTGCCTGATCCACTGACACGGCACAGAGAAATCCTTCCTGGGAAATCCGGACCAGGATTATGCAGCGCTTTCCCTGAGAGGTCAGCCGGGAGGCTTTAAAAAGATGCCGCATGAGGCGTGGAGTTGGTCTGCGGCTGCTCACCAACGATTACTCGCATCATCGATCAGTCGTCGGATCTATAAAGTGTCTGGAAGCAGTGAAGATGCCCGCTGCGAGTTCCCAAAGCCGACATCTTCAAATGTCTTGTTTTGCCCGACCGGCTGATCAAAACCGAAAGAGATTCAGTTCGGAATCATACAGGACGAGCAAATCATCACATGTGAGGAAAATGGAACCTGAAGGTTTTGGGTCATTTGTGCTTATTTAAAAAAAATAAAAAATAAAAAAAGGACTGAAATGGTAAATCAGTTATCAAAATTGCTGCAAATTCATTTTCTGTAAGTTGACAATCAATTTCAAGACCGTTTATATTATTTTTGAGACTTTCAGCTTCGTCTCGTCTGGGTAAAACCGCATTATGTGAGGGGCCTTCGGTTATACCCGACGTAATCTGCAACGCGTTTAAAGCTGTCTCACGATCAATGCGTTTACCGTCACGGCTTCGCCTATAAAGCTCAAGTACGCTGTAAAAATGAATCTAAGCGGCTTTAATTTGAGTGAAAGTGCAGAAAGATTAGCAACAAAATGAACTCCTCAAACGTAAAAGCACTCTGAATGGCCTCTCGTCAGTGTTGTTAGATTATTGGATCAATATGACTGACTGATCAGTATTCACTTCAGTGTTGTATCTGTGCAGCGAGTTTTCTAAACACGAAAGAAACTTAATTTGAAAACCAACTTTTACGGCCGAATCAAATTGTCGACTAATCGGTGAGTCGACTGGCAGAAAGTTAGTCGCCGACTATATTGTGATAACTGGTTAATCATTTCCGTCGTGTGTTTTTTTTAACGCACCGCTTTGCTTCGCAAATAAAAGTATGTCTGGACGCCAGTTGCAGCTTCAGTCATATTTCAAGCAAACATAATCCGACTACAGCTTCTCGAATGTGAGGATTTGCCGCTGTCCTTCGTCAGATACCGCGGCGGGAGAAGTCCGCCGGTCTTTTACTTCAATGAAAGTAGCAGAGCAGAAGTACTCTGTTACAAGCAAAAGTCCTGCATTCAATATTGTACTTACACAAAAGTGTCAGCAACCAAATATACTTAAAGTACCAAAAGTGCTCGTTATGCAGAATGGCCCATTTCAGAATAATGATTATTATATTATTGGATTAGCTTGTTAATTTCCCTCTGGGGATCAACAAAGTCCTGATAATTTAATAATGTGACATTTGTTGATTAGATTTTGTACTCTTAATCTGAATCTGGAAAGTAACTCAAGTTTTCAAATGGATGTTGTGGAGTAAAAAGTACAACATTTGCCTCTGAGTTTTAGTGGAGTAGAAGTAGAAATAGCTGAAAATGGAAAATACCCAAGTCAAGTGGCTTAGAAATTCTACTTAAGTAAAGTATTTGAGTAAATGTACCTTCTACCGCTGGTCACATATGATGGGAAACTGAATATCTTTGGGTTTTAAACAGATGATTGTATAAAAGGAGAGGGAAGACTTCATAGACTTGAACAAATAATCGAGAAAATATTTGGCAGATTAGCCGATGATGAGAAAAAAGAAACGTCAGACGCAACTTCAGTCATTTTCCAAGCAGACATTCTCTGATTTCAGCTTCTGAAATGTCGGGATGTGCTGCCCTTGTTTGTCGTGAGCACTGGTGGAACTTAGCACGCCGATCTTTCGCTTAAATAAAAGTGGCAATGCTCAAAGTAAAAGTCCTGCTTTTGAAAATGTCCTTAAGTAGAAGTACAAAAGCATCAGCGTCAAAATATACTTAAAGTACCAAAAGTAAAAGTACACATTATGCAGAATGGCCCATTTCAGCATATTGTATTATTGGATTATAATTATTGGTGCATTAATGTGTTCATCATTTTAATGTTGCAGCTGGAAAAGCAGCAGCTCATTTTAATGTATTTATGTGTATATATATTTTCAATAGTACTTTATATACAGCTGGGTAAGCTTGTCAATGTCCCGCTGGGGCACAATGAAGTCTTACTGATATAATAACATACATTTGTTTTTAAAATTGTACTTATTATATTTTGTATTCCTAATCTAAATCTGCAAAGTAACTAGAGTTATCGGAAACGTGTGGTAAAATGGGGTAAAAAGTACAACATTTGCCTCTGAAATGTAGCGGAGTAGAAGTATAAAGTAGCTGAAAATGGAAATACTCAAAGTACAAGGACCGGAAAATTGTACACTACTTGAGTAAATGTACTTAGTCACTTTCCACCACTGGTCACGTAAGCTGGGAAACGGAATATCTTTGTGTTTTGGGAACGATGCTCGTGTAAAAGAAGGAATATGACGACGTCAGCGTGGGCGGGTTTTTCCCCACAAGTTTCTGAGAATTCGTACTCCGAAATCTAGACAACAATCGGCAAATTGGTCATTAGCTGCAGCCCTATTCGCTGCAGCGGCTGTCTCCAACGTTAACAAAGCCTGCCGGCAGGACGCCGCTCCACACGACAGGAACTCGTCCTTGGATCCACGGCAGATCAAAACGAGGTGCCGCTGAGTCGTGGTCCCCCTGCAGTCTATAACCGCCCCATCCCTCGGGGCGCTCTCATCGCGTGGACGTAGCTACTGTGTGGAAATACACAGCTCTGAACTTGTTTCCTGACTCTGGTGTGAGGAGCGGAAAGGGCGTGGGGACGCAGAAGAAGAAGAAGAAGAAGAAGAAGAGACTGATCTGTTCTCCTGTTGCTGCTTCTTCTTCTTCTCCTCCTCCTTCTTCTCCTCAGTGCCCCCCACTCAGTAGGTCTGTAAATCCGGCAGCTGTTGTTGCACCCATGCGTTCGCCGTGAGGGCGTGCTGACAGGGCATGCTGGCTATTTTGATGTGGGAGGCCTCTGCAGACTTGACATTCCTGGTCAAGGACTCAGCTGTGGCATTAGGACAAGAGCCCGATTGTGCCGAGGTCTGCGCACATGTGGCACGCACAAGATTCTCCTGCGGAAACACAGGCAGGTACTACATATGTAGCCATAAGAGATGCTTTGTTGGTGAGCCTCGTGCGTATGCGTTCACTCCCTGATCAGCGGTGAGAGGTCAGCCTGTCACTTTGTCCTGGCTCGTCTGTTCGGCTCCTACAAGCTTGAACACGTGGACGCAGTCCAGCGCTGGAAAGTAACCAAGTACATCAGCTCACGCGCTGCACACGAGTACAATTCTGAGGCACTTCACTTACCTTTACGCTACTTCATATTTCTACTCCACCACAATTCAAAGAGAAATATTGTTCTTTTTACTCTTTTACTATTCGACAGCTATAATTACTCTTTACTTTGTAGATAAAGATTTTATACACAAAATATATGATCTGTTTATAGAATATAATGTATTCCTATAGGTTTGACTTCCCAACAGCATATGTATAGTAGTTGTAGTAAAAGTCAATAACAGTCCATATCCAGGAATTAGTATTAATAAATAGTATATAGAGTTATATTCTGAAATGGGCCATCCTGCATGATGAGTACTTTTACTTCTGATACTTTAAGTACATTTTGCTAGTGATACTTCTGGACTTTTGCAGGACTTTTGGTTTGACGGCTGAAGTTTTGTTAGGTTGTACATTCAAATCATAGTAAGCTTATAAAACACGTCAAACGATTAAACCATCGCTGTTAGCTTGAGACCTCTTACATAGAAACAGTGTGTAGTTAGTGTTGGGGTTAACTGTTTGGGGCACCAAGATGGTAAAGATGATAGAAAAGTTACAGAAAAGTCCACAAAATGGGAATGAAGATGGTGTTTGTGGTGTTTTAGCGCACACACGCGTCTTTAAGATTATCAGACAGAGCTGATAGGTCTCACTGAATTCCTGTTCAGCCGAGCGACATTATGCGTGTAGAAGAATATTTAATTCTTTCAGCGTGTTTAGGTCGGTGATATATACAGCATTACTTTTGCGACGCGCCTCGAAAGCCTAAATATAGTCAGTTTAGGAGTGTCTTCCATTTTTTGGGAATAGCGATGTCCAGCATGCTCGACAAAACGCAAGTACCAGGGGATTTCATAGCCTAATTACAGGGGTGGAAGATGCATTCCGATCATTAACTAAAGTAAAAGTGGCACTACCACATTTTAAAAATAACTTAAAAGCAAGTAAGGTCAATAAGTATCAGGAGCAAAATGTACTTAAAGTATCAAAAGTAAAAGTAGGCATCATGCAGGATGGACCCTTTCAGAATATTGTTGTATATATGGGTTGGTGCATCACCTGGATAAATAATAAACTGCGCACTCCCAACAACCACTTTTTGTCTAAATTTCTAAACTCATTTAATTATTCTTTGTCTTACTCCCAATTGGGGATAATCATGCTCTAAATTATGAGAACTACAGTTCCCAGAATTACAGAACTACAGTTCCCAGAATTTGGGGGGGGCTTTGCAGGATGTAAACAGGAAGTATAATGTTGCCATGGAGTCAGTTAGTTAGCTGTGGGCCCTTTATTTAAGCCTATATTTGTTAAAATCTTGTCAAATTGGGGCCATTAAAAGTATGCCGAATTAGCTTTTAGCAGTTCTTGTGTACAGTGGGCCCGTGGCCGTACGGACAACGATCTCTGGATTACTTTGATACTGAAGAGAACATAAAAACATGATAAGTGTCAGGCAAGTTCTGCAATTATAAGGAGCGTCCTTTTGCTATGTTTTCAAAGTGCATTTATGGACACTTATTTGCAAAGGGCACCGGAGCTGATGATATCCTTGGGCAGTGTAAGTCGGAATCTAAAAATATGTGTATCATGTCTGTGTTTTCAGAGTTGTGACTCACCGTCCACATCCCCCCTTCAACTCTGCCTCCTAGCTTGGAAACCTCTGTATTACAGTATTAAATATAGCACAGAAAACTCCATTAATCAGGGTACAAATTGAATCATTCCTCACGCTATTCATTAAATTGGATTCTACATGGAGTGATTTCCTTTCCTTATGCAAACATTACTGAAATGTAACCATGAGCAGCTGTTTATCTGCAGTCCAGTTTTGTGGCCGTCTGAATTTGACAGCTTTGTTATAGTGCCATGGAAAGTTGGCAACCTGAAGTTTTTCCTCCTCTGATGGACAACTGGATTTAACCAGCCTCTGTCTGGTACAGCTGTGGTAATAACCAGACAGACAGTAAAAGAATAATAACTTCAAATGTTCATTAAATCAAAAAATGGAAACAAGAATTCGGACAAACAGTTATGTCCCATGTCTTTGACCAAGACAAGACAAGATCAAAGGGCATTTTAAGAGAGATTAGATCAGGTTGGCTGTCAGGAGAATCAGTTTTAAAAGTAACAATCATGTCATGTTCTTGGAAATTATAGTGCAGCCGAACATGCACTAAGAGGCACTCAACTAGCACTTCCGTTAACGAGGCCCCCTGTGCATACTCAAGCAGATGCACTGCATGTAACTCCGCATTTCACATGACAAGTTCATTCCCCCGGCTCCTCGCGGTCCCTAATGAGAGCTGACAGCACCCTGCTGGAGCTAGAGAGAACAAAGCCTCCACGCTGGCTGCTGCTGTAACTAAAATGACTGTAAAAGAGACCACACATTAAAACACTTGTGGTGTCGTGGTCTCTGTGAGTATAGGAGGTGAACTATGTTACGGTGCAGTGACTCACAGTGAATTCCACTCAATACCAACTGAGTTGTTTTACGATTATGTTTGAGGTCCAAAATATTTTCACAGCATGTCTAAAGCATATATATATATATATATATATATATATATATAACTAGCATTTTCTTTTAGGTCTTTGTTGTGCGATTTCGATGGTTTCCAATGAGAAAAGTCAGCCATGACTCCAGATTGGTCTAGCCTGTGTTCAGTAGGCTTCATGGCTGAGGGTCAAATGGCTCCAACGCAGTTTGTATTGATGTTTGTCGAAGCAATATCTTTATTCTACGTAAATCTGCACCAGTGAGGCTCGAAGGATGCCAATATCATACTTTGGTGATCCTCTGACTTTTCCTCTAGCAGGATCATCAGGTCAGAATGTTCATTTGTCCAATATTTTGGTTTAAATGTCTAAATGTCTGCAAAACTAATTACATTCCCATCAGCCTCAGCTGTACTTTGTGTGCAAGTGCTAGTTAGCAAACGTCAGCGTGCTAACTCGCTAAACTACGACAGCGAACACTGTGAACATTGTCAGCAAAGCAACGCTCTGCAGCCTCACAAAGCCGCAGTAGACACTCAGTCTCGTTTCATGGATATTGGGTCATATGACTATTATGTGAAAGGGCTCGCTCGCAGCGACAAACCCACGGAGAATGATCACCTGACTCTGCTTCTCTACGGACTGTTTTAGCCTCTTTCAGCTCGTTGTTTTGGTTTCACGGCCGCAACTTTACGGTTTTGGTTAGCGGCGGCTAAAGAGCCAGATATTTCCCTCAGGAGTTGGTGGGGAGCCAAATAGAGCTGAAAGGAGAGGGAATATCGGGACTTACATTAGCCAGGTGGACAGAAACACGACTTCAAATGAATGCGAATGTTGTCTCTGTGTCTGCTGGACGTGTAAATATACAATATAATATAATATAACTGTTTGCCATAGCAACTTCATAAGGTTTTATGTACAGCTTTTTGTGCTGCACTAAAGTGGCCAAAGAAAATCAATCGTAGCAGGTTTAAAGCACAGACAAAAAGCTGCACAAAGGCTGATGCTGCTGCTAATAGAAATACAAGCAAGCACCTGCATGTAGCGCCGTATTCTTCATTGGAAAGCCTCAAAACACCGTGTGTCAACTGTAGCACAGTGTGGTCGCTGGGCAGAGCTCTCGGTAACCTACTTTTCACATTTGCAAAATGTGTTCTGCAAACACAGTGTTTGTACACAGTTCAACTCACAAATTATTCTAATCTATTTTTATACATTCACAAATTAGCATGTGTGTGCCTGCCTGTGCTGTACACCGCACTGCTCAGCCCCACTCGGGACCAGGCCTCTGACTCGCGGTGGCTGGAGCATTTGTTCAAAACTGGAGGCAGCATTTTGTGATGGCAGGTGCTAATTTTACTTATTCTAATGTGCGCCACCTGATGTATTTCCCTGAAGTTGAATAAAACTGCAAGTCAGTCGGATCACAGGCTAAGGGGAGGTTGTTATGCATTATTTAAAATATAGCAAAATACACTGAAACTATCAAAAGCAAAAGTACTCGTTCTGCAGAAAAACGGCCCAAATGGGACTGCTAACTCATCTGAAAACGTAACAAGGGGCCCCAACTAGACAGAGCTTTTTTTTTTTTTTTTTAGGTAAAAGCCAAAAAGGTTGGAAACCGCTGGTTAACTGTAATTTATTTTTCATAAGCTTATACGTTTTTATGTAACAAGTAACTACATCTGCCAAATGTAGTGGAGTAAAAAGTACACTATGTAGTAGAAGTAAAGGTATAAAGTAGCATAAAAGAAAAGTACCTCAAACTTGTACTTAAGTACAGCTCTTGAGTAAATGTATGTATGTCTCACCTAGTAATCAATTATTAATTGATTGTAGCTCCACTTACGCCCCAAACACATCCGATACCCATAACTCTGTCCAAGCCGGCGGGCCCACTGTCCCTTTGCAAACTCTCCATGCATGTTCCTACACTGTAAATTTGTTCATCTCCAAGCCGGGAAAAGCTCCATGTCCCCGATGACCTCCCATCACCACTTTCATCCCACTCCCACCTCCCGGGCAGCGCAGCAGTAATGTGTGCAAGCACGCACATGCGAACAGTGGGACTAATGCAGCCTGTGAGCAATGTAATACCTCACTAGGCAGTGTGCCAAATCAAGCCAGGATTATACCCAGCAGTCCATTACTATCCTGCTAGGATCAGTCAGATCCAGCCCCACGGACTATAAATATGAGCATGTATAGCCGCGTTTCCACCACGCAGTCCGGTCCAGTTCCGTACGTCACACATTAGCACGGTTATTATCGCGTTTTCATTGGCAACAGTCGTGGATGGCACCAAGAGAACCCCTCTACACCGTGAGTCCTGCCCTCAAGGCAGCGGTGGAAGAAGCATGCAGATGTTTTTTCCCCCCATGATAATTGTGCGTACAGGGTGCCGATTCTTAAGTAAATTCAATCAAACTTACACGTTGGGGAACTCGGGGTGAGAGGGGGGTGATGGTGGAAGAAGCATGCAGATGTTTTACTGAAGCAAAAGTAATGATATAAGTAAAAGTCCTGAATTCTAAATTTTACTTAAGAAGTATTTTCAGCAAAATTTACTTTAAGTATTACAAGTAAAAGTACAGTAGAATGGGCCATTTCATAGTGTTCTACATACAGTAGATTATTGGCGCATTATTACTGATGCATTCATGTGTAAGCAGAATTTTACTGTTGCCACTGGTCGAGGGGCAGCAAATTTCAACTACGATATGTTCCGTTGGGCAGTCCAGTCTCTAACAGCGCAGAAATCTGGTTATAATTAAGTCCTAAAACCTTGTTTCCTTAAAACAGGTGAAAATCAGTTAGTGCATTAAAAGTACTTCAACCTGTTCTCAATTCAACAGGCTGTGTCTTGGCCACGTGGGGGCAGCGCAAACAAGTTGTGAACATTAACCTTTAATCACCTTTTAAGTTGATATGATGAACTCAGCAAACAGCTGCTTATTTCCACATCCAGCTGTTACGCAGCAACACGGCGGTTCATCAGGAGTCGTGCTTGTGTCGCCCGATGAGCGTCAGTCCAATATTCTCTCTCCGTTCGCTCTGTGTTCGGTCTCCAGCAGCTCCTGAGGGGAAACATCTGGCTCTTTAGCTGACTGAGTCCGCCTGAGCAGGTAGTGGACGGTGGCTTTTTACAGCTGTTTCTCTGAAAACGACGCCGTGAGAGCTGCGGATTCAGCTGATAATCCTCTGTGGGTTCATCACTGCGAGCGACACCTTTTCATATCGTTTTTCACATTGTTTTTGATACGTTGTTATTATAAAAAAATTTAACTATAGCCAGTTTCACTGAATGGAGTGAAGTAAAAGGTACAATATCGCCCTCTGAAATGTAGAGGCGTAGACGTATAAAGTGGCATAAAATTAAAATACTCAAGTACAGCACTAAATGTACTTTCCACCACTGAAAATAAATGTTTTAGCCGGCCTACCTTTAAATAATTTACCAACAGTAACAATGATTTGGTGCTAAATTCACTGTTTAGTACCAAAGACTCACAGGAATATTATGGGAGTAGTCTGATAAAAGAAATTCCATATAACATAAAGACAAATCCCACAGAACATCACAAGATTGCTGTAAACCAGTGGTGGAGGAGGTATTTAGATCCTTTACTCAAGTAAAAGAACCAGTACCACCACGGAAGAATCCTCCGTTACGAGTAAAAGACGTAAGAGCAACACCACAACCCAGCTTTTCATCAGGTTGCAGAAGCCCTGTGTATCAGAGGGGAGGAGGTGCATGGAGACAGGGCAAGAGTATCTGGAGAGAGAGGGGGGGGGGGCAAAGAGGGGGGGACGTAAAGGGAAAGAAAAAAGGGGGGAGGGGAGGGGGGTGCAACCCACGGAGGAACCCATGTTTGTAGGAAGCAGAGAAACAGGGACAGCGGCGGGGAGGGATCCTACGTTAGCAGGAGGAAGCATGATCCCGCTGTGAAGCCGGGCTGCTGGGGCTATATTTAGTTTCTGTTGCCATGTGCCGGGAATGTGCATGGCAGAGGGAGACACACACACGCACACACACACGCACACACACACACACACACACACACACACACACACACACAACAGCTTCACAACTCATGCAGTCCTGCACATGTGAGCGTGTGTGTGCAGGACTTTAAGTTTATCTCGTGATTTCAGACGTTTCCTTCTGTCCTTATTTATTCCTTTACGCGCACACACACATAAATACATAAATATAAATGCGCCCCCCCCCCCCCTTTTCACTCACACCGCCTGACACGTGATTTTTACCTCTCAGGCAATCACTAAAACTGGAGGAAAGGGGCTGTAAAGATTTCGGTGCTACACGTGTCTATAAATAATTCTGAAGGAGATGGCAGTCAAAGTAAAGCTTCAGTAAAAGATGGACTGAACTAATTATGTTGGATTTCCCTTAAAACAGGTTGAAAGAGGATCCGCAAAGAACGGTGCCGTGCGTGTTTCGTCGAGGCAGCAGTGAGGATGGAGATGTGAGGATAGGAGGTGAACCACCGCTGCTTCGATGTCTTTTCTCTGCAGCGCTTTACCCCTTCAGCTTGCCTGTTCCATTTTTGTCTCTTCAAAGTTAAATGCACTCTGTCCAAATCGCTCTATAATCTGCTTTATGCGCCCGCGTCGCGGAGCAGGGCTACAGAGCGGAGCTCGGCCTCGCTCATTGGCGTGCAGTCAGTCAAGAAACAGCCCAAGGTGTCGCCATGCAAACCCGTGCGGGCCGCACCAATGAGAAGACGTCGACTTCCTCTGAACCGCCTCCGATTGGCTGAGTTTCTTTAAGTCCGTTATTGTGAAGCGCAGAAACAGATTGACGTTTAATTTGGTGAGTGCTGTGAAATTCAGATTACAGGCTGTTTTGCATGTCTCTGGTTTATGGACAGTGAATAACACAAAGCTTCAAAACGCCGCGTTCCAAACAGCGTGAGTCACAGACAGAAGGCATTATCATTTCGCAGTATATCACCGAATTATATTATAACTGGTGCCACAATGAGGCGGACCCGGTTACGTCCAGCTGCCAGGGACTGAGCAGGGTGGCACGAGGACACAGGTTTATGAAAACTATTTAAAACAGAAAGCGTGGGCCATTACAAAGAGGTCAACGACACAGAACTGACCCAAAATACAGAACTAGAACAGAACCAGGCATGTGACTCGAACAAAGTGGCGGAAAGCAATAGTTCAGCGTTTTGGGAGAGAATCTTTTTTTGGTTTCTTGCCGAGAGTTAGAGGAGAAGATCTCATGTCCGTACGCTCAATACGACGCTACCGCCAGCAGCGGCCGGTTAGCGTAGCTTAGCATAAAGCCTGGAAACCGCTCGCAGCGGTGCCTTGCAGCGGCTGCGTGCCTAGGCTCGGAAGCTACGCCGTAGCTGACGTGCGACTGCCCAGAAAAGCAAGTACACCTCGGGGCGACGGAGAGCCGAAGTGAATCTGGAACTTCCGGGTTCTGTTCCAGAAGTAGAACATCCTCATTCAAAATCCCACTGACATTTCTCACCAAGATAATTACTCAAGGTCCAGCCTGGGAACGGAGCCCTTCTCGACAGCATGTTGTGCGGCTCGCCTCACGTGTAGATAAGGACGGCAGTGCTTTGAAAAACCATCTAATGTTGTTGATTCAGTATTTTGGACAGCTACCTCTCTCCTCTGCAGATTGGGATTTGTATCGTTTTTAATCTGATCATTTTCATCAGATTATTTGACATCTAAAGCCTGCAGGTTATCGTAGTTCCTAACCAACTGACCATTTGACCTTTGCCGTGAAATTCATATTCCAGCAAGGGCATCATTTCCACTGGGAGGGGGGGCTGAAGTGCTCACCTGAGCCTTCATTTTTACTGTGCGCGCACAGCGTTCAAGCTTTTCTAGCAGTAGTGAGTGATTTACAGACACTTTCTCCGCCCCAGGTTTAGCCTCTCTCAAGGTGAGGCACCGTAACACGCACGACTCTGCTAGATGCTGCGCCAACTCGGCTGTATTCCCAGAGTGGCAGCATGCGGAAGTACGTGAATTTAATTTGAATCTACCAACAACTCTCACTGAACATACAACAAGTCACTACATCTGTACAGGTCTTTCTTTTTCAGGGGAAGCCCAAACCAACACTACGTAGGCTAACGTTCTTCCTCCTACAGATGAAAGGAGGAGCTCGCCGGCAACAAAACGCATCTTTACTCAGCTCAGTGCACTCAGGGGTTTCGCTGCTGAGGCCTGGCCTGGTCTGCGGTGACTGCAGCAGTCGACAGTGGCTAATGTAAGCTAAAGTTCGCACGCTTAAGATTTGTCTCTGCTTGTGCTACTGATGCACTCTGTTTCAGCATTTACCACTACCCTGTTGTTGCCACTTGTGACCACAGGGGGCCGCTGTTGAGCAAGGACAGGTTTCAACCTGCTTGATCGTATTTGGTCAGCAGAAGCAGATGAAATTGCGATAAAAAAAAAACGAATAACACAAGATGAGGATAACAAAGCAAATACATCACAGCCAATTTCTTAATTTTTTTTTCTAAAGTAAACAAAAATGGACAGTAAAGGCAGTTACTTTTGACAGAAGTAGAAGTCCATACACGAGATCTGCGAGTTGTTTACACAGATGTTAAAGTGAGTTCAAATATCTGAACTTATCAGGCCTCAGAGATGTAACGTTGATAGTTACAACATGATGTGACGCCATAAAAATTGAGTGAGAAATGGTGAAAGAAGCATTGAGATCCTTCACTTAAGTAAAAGTACTAATTCCACATTGTAAAAATACTCCACTACAAGTAAAAGTACTGCATTCAAAATCTTAATTAAATAAAAGTAGGTTAGTATTATTAGCAAAATGTAGT
>CM022482.1:24469935-24500696 GCA_011952105.1 Coreoperca whiteheadi | reverse complement strand
GTTTTCCGAGGTTTTTTTTTTTTTTTTTTTAAAGAGTTTAAAGAAGAGAAGCTTCTCAACACATAAAGGAAACATTCAAAATCACCACATCTGGAGATACGGGGTTCTCACTGGACAGGAAGGGGACGAAGAACTGCGACCTGCAAAGTAACTGAAGCAGCCAGACAAATGTAGAGGAGTTAAAAGTACAATATCTGTCTCTGAGATGTGGGCTAGTAGAGGTATAAAGTTAAAATAAATAGGAAATATGGAAATACTCAAGTACAAGTACCTCAAATGTTTCCTTAAATACAGTATTTGAGTAAATGAACTTAGTTACAATCCACAGAAGGGAAAGAACTTGGAAATAAGAGCTTGTCCCGATGCAACCGCCAAAGGCTCTAAATTTTCAAAAAAGGTTTTTTTTAATACATACACATTAACATACGCAAACAACGTTCCCTATTACAACACAACAGAACGAAACATTTGTGATAATTTCTTGAAATTCAGGAACAATAACAACGAATAGTTTAAAGGAATATCCTGTTACAACTTTATCTTTTTTTTAACCAAAGAAGATTAATTTAGTTCATACAAAGCATTTTGTTGGTGAATATAAATAGTTAAAAGCTATTTTTTGTGAATTATTAGTTATCTCTACCGCCCCACCTGCAGAGAGTGTCGTCAGTGCGGGCTCAGGGAACACTGCAGACGATGGCGCCATCAAGCGGTGAGGTAGAAAAAAGGTAACATGCAAAAAGCTTCCTCAGCATAATTCTGGATACATTCGAACTGTACACGGCACCTTAAACCCAGCAATACTTTTTTAGTTTATCTTGAAGTTGGTGTATCGTCTGCAAGTGTCCACTTCACACATCTGCACAGGCTGGTTTTCTTCCTCATAGGTGCTGATGTACCAGCCGCGGCACTTCACAGACTCAAACGTGTAACAGGACATTCCCGTGACTCTCTTGAAGAAGAGGAAACGGTCCATGTTGCTGTCGTCGTTGATACTGTTCAAACCCTCCTCACAGCATTCCTGCCACGAGGTCGATGAAGAGAAAGTGTCACGTGTTAATTATATATTAATTCTTTTACGTACGGAAGCACATTTCTGCCAGTAAAAGTAAAAGAAAAATAGATGGTAAGTCAAAATTTGTATTTACTAGGTCCAAATTATGAGGACCGAACCAGGCTAGCTGTTTCCCCCTGTTTCCAGTGTTTATGCTAAGCTAAGATAACAGGCTCCTGACTCTAACTACTGACTCTAACTACTGACTCTCTGTTATATATGTAAATAAAAGGTCATATATGAGCTGCAACAAATACATAGTCATTGAACATGTCGAGGATAACACAATAAGGTTAAAGGATAACTTATTTCCATTGTGGTCCCTCTTTCCAGGAAGACAAAGATAGCAATACAAGTCACAGATGACTAAGGTACCCTGTACCATCACACAGGCTACCTTAAAAACAATACATGCTTCCATATAAAACTATCTCTCCCTATCTATGTACATCAACACACTTACTGTACATACATGCATGCCTATACACACCTATTACATCCATGTGAGTCCTTAACTAGAATAAAATCTCCTGATCTTCTGTTGGGAATCTGTTCTGTACATACGATATCTATTTCCTGTCTGTCCGTCCTGGGGGAGGGATCCCTCCTGAGGCTAACATTTTAAGTCTCCTTATCCCAAAAATTGGGCTGTACTCGAAAGGAAATCTGACTTTTTGGTTCACCTTGGTAATAAATCTTTGTCCCATAGTTTCTCCACCCAGGGATCCGTCCAACTCACAGCCCTCGTGTTTAACTCGTGTTTTGGCAGGAATCAGAGCGTCTCCCACTGTAATACTGAGCTCAGATAATATAGACTCAGTTTTCCCAAGGTGCAAGGCAATTTATTTTCAGACACACTGATGTTTTTTACCTCATTACTTTACTGGCTCGCAACAAAGCTCTTGGTCCTTGTGGGAGACCAATAAAGCGGAGTCGTCCGCATAGAAAACAATATTACATATCTGGAGGTCTAAAAGTACCATGCCACAGAATCAATCTCTTTCCTAATCAGACCAAAATAATAAACATGTGTGAGAATCTTACTCCCACCTACTAGCTGTTTGGCTACAGATGTGAAAAAAATATTAAACCTATCCACAACCTTGGATCGATCGGAGGAAAACTCACCATTAATGTTGAGACAGATATTTTATTATCATTATTGATATATTAATGTTAGAACGGCATTTTACTGCTGGAGGTGGAGAATACCATGAAAAAGGAATACAAATCGTTAATCACATCAAGTGAGCACAAATGTCCCTCTGAACTGTTACCATAACAACTGTGTGTGTATGATTTTCTGCTTACCTCCAGATTCAACACAGCTTTGTCGCCTTTCATGGAGCAGGAAATGTGCAATTTGGAATTTGTGATGGACAGAACAACAGCCTGACCGTCCTTATCAGAGACGGTTGTAGTGATGTACCTCGACAGTTTAAAATTCACTAATGTAGCACAAAAGGGAGAGAAGCAAAGAAGAAAACGGGATCTAATGGTTAAAGACATCGTAGTATTGTACTGGAGGACATTTGTTTTGCTCGCCACTGTGGAAGAACCACTCGGACCTTTCACTTAAATAAAAGTACCAAAACAACAATGTAAAAGTGCTCCATTATAAGTAAAAGCCCTGCATTCAAAATCCTACTAAAGTACACAAGTATTATCGTAGTTTAAGTATCAGCAGTAAAAGTGCTCATTCTGCAGTAAAAGGTCTCCTGTGACTGATATCTGATTCTATCTGACATTATTAGACGGTTAATCCTGATGCATCGATGTTAGAGCAGCATTTTACTGTTGGAGCTGCTCGAGGTGGAGCTAGTTTAATTACTTTATATACAGTTAGGTATACATAGTCTACAGAAAGCAAACTGGCTAAGAAACCAAACTAGTTGTGTTCTGTCTGTTGTCTGTCTGTCTGATTGCTTTCAGCACCAAGGACAGCGCAGTATACTTTTCGCCACCAGACTCGCGATGTTCGTACCTTTGTAATCGCCGTTTCCGCCTTGCAGCGTGATGGCCTGCAGTTCTAACTCTCCTGAGTCACAGACGACGTCTTTATTTCTGAGGTCACACAGCGTGAACCGCTTGACGCTGTTGACACGTTGGTATATTTTCTTCAGTTCCATGGAGGAGTTCTCCATCTTCTCGACAATAAATTCTGCGGAAGGGTGGAGGCAGACGCTTTCAGAAAAAGAGGTGCAAAAATACGGGCCAAGAGTGTTGGCAAAGTCTTAAAGAGAGCTGAAGTCATGATGTCACATGTGGGCTAGCTTCCAGGGATTGGACGGGCAAAACGTAGCCCAATCAGAGCCTAGAACCCACCCAGTCCTCCTATAAGTAGCCCAATGTTATGTTCTTTTATATAGGAAAAGGTTTTTTCTATATATAGTCCAGAAAGAAGAAAAATAATCACATTTACAATAATAACAAATAAATATAAGAGAAGCCATAAAATAAATGAAAACTCTTTCAGATGATGTTAACATTTAATGTAACACTCAAATGCACAGATGTAAGCTTTTACAAGTCTTTTATCACAGAGCTCAGACAGAATAATAACTGGAATAGAGGAACGTTTCAACTTAGTTGTAATAAACTAAACTGACATTTGGTTTTGAGATTCATCGCTCATCGGTCATTGCGTGTCGGGCTGAGCTACTGAACTTAGTGCTCAATCATACAACTCAGATGAGAGGAGGGGCCATTTATGGGAATTTAGCCTAACTGTTCGTTGGTGGAAAGTGATACAAATGATACAAAAGGTGGCCCAAATTATTGCAATCCACCCAAAAGTATTTTTTTCTCACCCAATTAAATAAAAAGTGGCCCAGTTGGATGGAAAACTGCCCAATCTGGCAACGCAGCTAGCTTCTGTCCCACTGTAACTCCGCATAATCTCACACGCAGCGTTGCTTTCGTCTTCTCTCTTCCTGAAAACAATGAAGCGTGTTCCTGGGGTTTACTCCCCTCATCCTAAAACAAACTGGCTCCACTGCAGCAAAGTTAAACGCGATTCCCACTCCCACCAGACATTTACAAGCACTGCAACACAAATACTTAATGTCATCGTTACCTGGTTTCTTCCACATCCATGAAAAGCCCCAGCGCTTGCTGTTCCAAAGTCATTTTTCCAACTCTCGTGGTAATCTCCACTGTCTAAAACCTCTACAGCGTTCACCCCTCTCTGGCTGTTGTCAGAGACTTGTCTGAACTAACCGCCGCCCCTGGACTCAGCCCTGGACTCGCCCATGTGCTCGCCTTTTCTTTTGAGCTGTGACTTTCAGCCTGCAAATGCCTACGGATAATGGGAAGCGAGCCACGTGACATTCTGTGGAGAAAGGCGCCGTTCTAAGTCTGTCTTTTTAGCTATCAGCGTTGTTACAAATGTTGTAATGTGTTGTTCCTACTTCGGGAACAGAACCCGAAAGTTCTGGTTTCACTTCGGCTCTCTATAACGTTTGAAGGAACTTGTGAAACGATGTGAAACACTGTTACTACCCACCGTCCACCAGGCTGTCCATGATCGCGCTGCAGAGCTCGTCAGCACTGAGCTGCTTGCTACTGCGAGTTAGGGGCTTTTTCATCCTGTTCACCGCCAGCAGCAGGGTAGCTACGCAGTGCATGGTCACTGGGTTGTGGGAAACAATGAGGTTCAGTCCCTCATCAAGACTGAAGAACTCATCCCGAACATCCTGCACATAACAAAGAACAATTCAATTCAGTTGCATTTCTATAGCGCCAACTCATTGCATTTTTCATATAGAGCAGTAATAGTGCTCTTTGTAATATTATTTACAACAGTTCCCACAATGAGCAAGCCCTTGAATTAGTGAAAATAAATAAATAAATAAATAAAACTGCAGCTCAGAATACGTAGGCCGTAATTCATTCTGGGCCTCTCGCACACATGTATTACTGCTTACACATTCTGTTGTCAAACACATACAGTACATGTATTTTCACTTCCACATATGTGTATTCTACCTATCCCATATACACACTGTATATTATCAGTCTCACATTTATACACATACACTGTATTCTCACACATACATTTCCACTCTTGCATAATATCTAATATAATATATTATAATATTACTCTATCACACCGTGCATGACTCTCATATATGCATACTTGACTTTCACTGGCAGGCAGTTTCTCCCTGAAGGATAAGTCTGGTGATATGTCTATATTTTTCATACGGTCAATAAATCTCAAAACCTGTAATTAATTAATATTAATAAAAAGTAGTGTGTGTGTGTCCAAACCTCTGATATATCTTATTCCCGATGTTATCGGCTGATAAGGGCCTATCGCAGATATATTGGTATCCGCGGAGATGTTTTCCGACATTTACCGATATATGAAAACATTTTTTACATAAAACATGAGGCATTAAAACAATGCCTGGTGCTATCACGTGGTTTGTCCAGAGACTCCATTGTTTACAGTACTCTCAGTCAGCAAGCACTGTCTGCGGCACATGTAGCAGAGTGCATCACAGCTGAGCAGGCGCCGGTGGAGTCAAGTGGTGTCTTCACGGTGAGTCGCTAACAAATTTGTGAAATACATCCTGGAAAGTTAACAAACAATGACCCCATCATCTTCCCTTCCCTCATGTTCAGTGCGGCGGTGGTTTGAGTCCGTTGAGTGTTGATTTCACGCTACGTTGTCGCGTAGTTGGTGAAATGCAAAGCGGGAAAGTAAATAAACAACGTCCGCTTCTTTTACTCTCCGTGATAACGAGCTTATCATACTTATTAATGTTATATATGGAAGCCTATAGGGAACTATATTAAAATGAAATTCCACAACAGCATTTTAATTTTCCACGTGTGTTATTTGCATTTTCACACACTCGCATGGGCGTACTATGACCATATCAAAATGAAAACGGAAAAGCGGGCTGACATTGAATTTAAAAAGACGAGCGCCGCTCTACACTGGACAATATTCAACTGCATTTGATATTTTCAAAGACTTAACATGCTGTACAGTGGACAATATTCAAATACAATAAGCGAAACAGCGCCCCCAGTCGGAACAAAGCTGCAGAGTGAATCTCATAGCTTGATAGAGTAGAGAATATGTGGTTTAGTAGAGAGCAGTGGTGGAAGGTAACTAAGCACACTTACTCAAGTACTGTACTTTAGTACAATTTAGAGGTACTTGTACTTTACGTAAGTATTTCCATGGCATTTTCTGTTACTTTATGCTTCCACTCCACTACATTTCAGAGGGAAATATTTCCCCCTCTAAAATTGGTATCGGTCTCATAAATCCCATATCGGTGGACTCTATTCGTGTGTGCCACTAGCTGATCGCTTCACATCAGTGTCAGCAGTCGCATTCTCCCAGTTAAATTCATATAATATCAATAATTGAAACTTTAAAATAACATTTTTTGCATCAGGACCTTTTAGTATTTGGAGAAATTAGCTTGTGAAAAATAAGGTTTATCAGATTCAGTAGTCTACCGCTGTTATTTCAATAGGTAAGATACATATTTAATCAACCTTTAGGTAAATATAAGTACCGGATTGGACCCGGCAATACTAAAGGACTCTGATCGGGATCGGGTTGATGATCATGACATCCCTATTAAATCCATACAGTACATTGTATTGAATTCAAATATACAAGCATTTTAATCTCACCTACATATATTCTTTATATGCATATATATAGGGCGTCTGAAAGTGAGACTACACGTACATGAGAGTCCAAATGTATATCTCGAACAGTAAAAATGTAGGGACATGGGAGTGAAAACACATGTATTAAAAGTTAGTTTTGGCTTGCACAGACTCATGAATAATAACTCATCTTACCGTCGTGTCAAAGCAGCGGGATTCACATCTGGTCTCATTTACGTCAGGTGAGCTGAAATGCAAGACCGATAAATATCAAATACGCCAATCTAAATGTTCTTAACTAGCAGTTTCAAGGTTTCGATTTGTGGAAAGTTTACATACAGTATACCTGTGCCTAATCAAGTTTACCCAGCCCAGTTGTTGGCTTTCAATGTTTGTGTCTTGGTTGTTTTTTTCTCCAACAAATGAACAAGTATGTGAGAAGTGAAACACGCTGTCCGACTGATCGGCATGAGCTGTTCCCTTTTCAGAGGACAGCCACTGAGGATGTTGTGCTGTATTTACTGAAACTCCTGCATTTAGGTTCACCAGTAATTACTTCAAGCAGCCCCCCTAAACACATCAAGTAGGATCTAAAATCACAAATTTTTCACTTGTAAGCATGATTTTTTCCAATAGTTATAGAAGAAAGTCCAATTTCATTAGATTTAAAAATACTAATGTAAAGTTGGGCACAAACTACACATAGTGGACTTTCTTGAACTTACCTGTCTAAGGCTTGAGACAGATCGAAGTCGGCCATTGTCCAGATGTATACTGTTAAAGAGTGACTGAAGATGAGGAGTTAAGTGACCGTCACTGATTTCACTGCAGCTCCCAGTCGACAGTCTCGCCGCACATGAACTGCAGGCTGACTGAGCTTTTCTCTTTATGGGCAGCAGCCTCTCCGCTTCCTTGATGTGGTGTCGCAAAAAAGGTTTCTCTCCACGTTACATCAGAAACCACAAGAAGACCCGCACTAACATTCACCAGTGCAAATGGAAATTTTCACAGCACGTTTGCCTCCTAACGTCCCCGTTCATTTCAGTCAAGATTTTGCAATAAGTCACACCAGTTGCGCTGATTAACTTTGCCTCCTGGGATACGAAACAAATCTGTTTTGTTTGGGTTTATTTTCTGGAACCGGACACAATAACAAGACCAACGCGGTCGAACGGTTTGTACTGCATGAGAGGAACTAATACACAATCTGACCATTGGCGAAGGCCTGCCAATCCTGGCAGAGAGGGCGACTGTCGCAAGCAGATTTTATCAGCTGGAGCTAAAACTTTGAGAGTTAAAAAGGAGAAGCACGTAAAGGGTTAGGCCGTGTTCAGGCCCACAGTAGCCCTGCGTGAAAAAACGCAGCCCTCGGATTCACTTGAATCCAGCAAAAAAAAAAAAAACGACTCAACTTTTGACGCAACGCAACCTGTCGCCATCTGGCAAGGTGCGGCGTTGGCCAGCCATGCAAGTGCACATTACTGGTAGATTACTTTGTAACGCGAGCCCCGTGCTTCTACCATTTACCTCGCGACCTTTGTCGTCGTAACAAAAGATAATAGTAGTTAGGTGCTGTGTTAACTTTCCAGGGTTGTAAAGTAATCTGTAAGTAATCTGCTACTCAAACTGGACTTTCTGGATCACATGTCACTGTCTCACTGGTGCCTTCAACAACAAAACGCTAAAAGTCTGAGGCGAAAGCGACATCCATGCAAAAAGTCATCATCCTCACCAGTTGATGATCCACGTAAAAGACATAGAAATAAAGGCGCGGCATTGTTTGTGTATCGGAGGGTGGAGCCGTTTAGCTCCAACAGATCCAAGTTGGCATCTGCTAACACAGAAGTGCCTGATAACCAAAGAAATATGGACGCCTCACATCAGCCACAGGCCGGAGTTATATTGTCTTTATGATGTCAACACATGTAAGGCATTGACGAAGGAATCCCTCTCATTTCTACTGTCCATCCCGTAAGATGTGAACGCGGGTCTGGTAATATCGAAAGCATTACAAATTGAAACGCTGGTTTGTTCCCACATAAGCCTTGCGTGGTTTGGACGCGTACCGAAGAAAAACATACTGGTTAGACGTGCAACATAGTTAGAGTTATGTTTTAGTGTTTGCGTTCCCGTTTACGAGATTGGAGGATGAGGAATAACCGAAGACTCGGCAGATCTAGGTTGTTGAAATCAACTTCTTCCGCACTTTCTGTCAGTACTCAGTATATATTGTGTAACAGGTTGTTGTAGCTCCTCACTGAAGCTAGAACTTAAAATGAAGGCTTTATGGGTTTGAACAATGTTGGGCTGCTTAGTTTTAAAATGAACGACCCACCAGTGGGTGAGTGAGTGTGTTAAAAAAAACCCAAAAAAAACCCAAAGGTAATCCTTTAGCTCTGAATTCAATACAATCAGGCATTTTACATTCAGCTTCTGGTTCACCATTTCACTATTTTCTGTTGGGTGACATGCGAGTGCATGAGATTTCAATGTGGTTTTTTTGTGGATGTCTTCCCATAATTTGACCCAGAGCAAACTTTCCCCCACCTCCAGGTTCTCACCTTAGAACCTTAGATGAGCGAAAACCTGCCGACATGAAACAATGTTCCGTGGTTTCAGTCTCCGGCTGCTCCCCCCACCCTGCGGTGGAAAATATTGCAAAGATTTTAATACATGAAAGGGTTCATGGGGATAGGAAGTACAGCTTTAAATCAAGAGCTTTTTCAGCAGTAGAAATTAAGTTTGTGCGTGTTTTTAGTCAGGATGATAACTTATTTTAAGAAGTTGGTCAAAATTAAATTAAAGAAAATGGTCTTAACTCAGCCCGGCGGCAGCGTGACAGAGGCCGGGTCACAGATGAACAGAGCTTGGACCAAAGGAGCACTTGAGTGCGGATAATGGTTTTGTTTTTTTTTGTCTGTTCTCACTTGTTATTTTTTCCAAATAGGCTAAAAAAAAAAAAAATCTTTGTGCCACAAGTTGAGTGTTTTTTTGTTTTTTTGACAATATAACGTAATAATTATACGTTATTTTAGTATTTTTTGAGTTTGGTAAATGCCCCTAAAAATCAGTTCAAGGGGCAAAAAAATAGCTACCTTCTGAAAACAAAATGGCACGAGGAAGCCGTCCTCGCCTTCCGCCGTGGGGGAACTGATGTTTACACAGACTGAAACATTCAAACCCAAGACTCCATGTTATTTATCCCTGCATTATTCCACAAAATGCAAACATTCCAGCTTGGACATCATTTCAGACACTTTTGCCTGAAATTTGGACAGGCGTACTCGGTATCCTTTGACACGGTTGTCAAACTCAGGCTCGGGAGTCTTGGCTGGGGAACTCCCAGGTCTGGCTGAGGTATTCGGGTGATACAGCGGCGAGAAAGGAGAACTTTCACTAAAACACCAACAAGAACACAAAACCCAGATAGTCATCTGGTGAGTGGTGGTGAGATGGTTTTGAAAAGGACTGTAAACCAAAACAGCAGAAGAGACACGAGCAATATTCAGCATTTAACTGAACTACGGAGGAGTCCCTTATACGTTACGAGATATGTTACAGATTACTGGCTCAGGGTTAACAACTTTGGGTCTTGAGGTTTAGGATAACAGGAACCAGCTTTGCCACTTTTGATGGTTTGTATAAAAAGCTGGTCTACACGGAAAGCATAGACCTTAAATCACACTTGTCAACAGCTGTCAACAGTTCAGGCACCATGACCATTTTACCTTCACGCCGGGGTTATAAGTAACGGTTTGGTGATGTGTACCGAGTCTGCACAGGGATGTACTCGGCTTTAATATAATGCCAAAATAACTATAAAAAAGGAAGTATTACAACCTTAAAACCGCATTGAAAATTCACGAGAGTGTGACAAAGTGCAGCTTTGCTTTTAGCTATCTGGGTGATGACTGACTCTGTCGGGGCGTACCACTAAAGACGGCAGTGCTATAGTCGAAGTTGACATTTAATGCCGTCGAATCAAATGAATAGATTCAGTATCAGATTCCCCGGAAAGAGATCAGTCTCTCCTATCTTCTTTGTGTTGCATTCATTGAATTTGGGACACCTGTTTTGCTGAGATTGGACGGGATGACAGTGGTTATATTTGTCAGTTCTGAAGAAGATGTAGACCTGCAATATGATGCAATCTTCTAGAGAAATACGTGCCCTGATGGAATTATAAATCAGCCCCACGTCTCTGGGCATTTTAACAACCACAAACATGGGCGGGGGGGGGGAATATTACGGTACTTTCCAAGACAGAAGTTCACAGAGACCGACATGGAAATAATACAGATATATACTGGAAATGGAGTGTGTTCATTTTGTTGCAGCTTTGATGGGTTTATCACCGATGCAGAAAGTTAAGGCGCACGTTCGGAAATGACACATTTCAGACGTTGTAGCAGCAGATGAGTTATAGGTCAGCGCACTGTACAATATACTGACCTGGTTGTCTGAGAAGAAGCCCACCCCTGAAGTGGATGTTCCTGTGGCAGGAAGTGGTGGTTGTCCGCATGATACGTGCACAGCGGCAAGATGCTTCCACTGCTTACAGGCGTTCAGATTGTTTAAGACGTGTTACTACGGCGTTGTGCAGAAGAGTGACCGAAAGTGGCCCAACTTGTACTAAAATGTTTTTAAGTGATCAACATGAAATCCTGAAGTCAGGGCTTCTGCAGAAATACATCTGCAAACAGCTGCTTATTTACACATCACCAGGAGTTCATCCAGGGGTCGTGTTTGTGTCGCCCGATGGGCGTCGGTCTCGCCGTTCGCTCTGTGCTCGGTCTCCAGCAGCTCCTGAGGGGAAACATCTGGCTCTTTAGCTGCTAAACGCGGCTCCACGCTCGCCTGCTGCCCTCTGACCGAGTCCCGGTGGGCCTACAGATCAAGCTCTGAAGCAATAAAATGTAACTGAACGCTTGCAAGATCTTAAAGAGTAAACCACAGCGGTAAGGCTGTTGGCCAGAAAACCTAAACAAAAAACTGACAGACGCTATAAAGACCTGCAGAGCGGTGGTGAACTGCAACGCTGCGAGTCGGACACTTTCACATTACTGCGACGGTGGCCTGACACCTAAGCAAACCCTCCCCCCCGACTGTTCATTCATCACATTCTGATCCCGAATGTCTGTAAGACTCCCTTCTTGTTCCTCAAACCTTATATACTGGATCTCCAAACAAATAATAGATAACGAGCTGCATGTCAGGCTCCAATTCAGATTGTAAATAGACGTAAAACAGAAACAGAAAAAAAACTAAAACTCAATATATACGCCCCAAAAAAGGTTTTAGTCGCCAATGAGGGATAACATGTTGCACAGTAATATAAATATCTACATGCGTATATCTACCTGTACGTGCGTAGCAGTGCACACAACAATAAAAATTCAATTAACGGTAACGGTTGGAGACCAGCAGGTTAACATATTAGGCTCAGAAAAAAAAAAAGCAGAAACTGAGGTCCTCACTCGTTTTTTGGATGGAATCAGTTCGGGTGAACTGCTGGTCATGTTCAATTCAGAATATGCAGAAATAACTTACACCGGAGGATCTGAAAACCACATTCACAACGACACAAAAAGGATACGAAACCTCTTTGGAGAACAGGACAAATGGCAAACATGAAACCATGAAGTGAATTTACAAGCCGGGCCAGCCACTGTTACACCGTCATTGTTATTGTAAAAAACTATTAGTTATAGCTGCTTCAAACTATATCCTGTTCCAGGGGGTGCTATGGGAAGACTATGGAGTAGCTGTTTATTTTTTTAAGGATTTCTTTGGGGCATTTTATGCTTCCATGATCAGGTCAACGGTAGAGAAATGAGAGGAAATGGGGGGGGGGGGGCAAACCTTGCTTTTACTACCAGCCCCAGTTGTGGTTTAGCTTGACTAATTTTGATCTGTGAACAGCCTTTGGTTCAAACAGGCCCAAACGATCTGTCAGACCAAACCCACACGGGGGATTTTTAGCTTCTGCCCTCCAGGTACCGAGCCCCCCGAGGCAGGCTGAACTGCCACGCAAACACTGATTTACTCCTGCGTGTATCTGCAGCCTGTTCCACCAGCCATGAGTACGTTCAAACATAGCTTAGTTTCAGCGTGGCGCATATCCGTACCAACGAACCTCAACAGGGTCCAGACAGAACGATTCACTGCTACCAGGGCGGAGCAATCAGAAAGATGAGACGAATGATAAAAGTGCCTAAAGGGCTTCTCTTCAGTTTGTGTCTGATTTCCTTAGTACATCTACGGCCCGTCTCTTCTGTCCTTGTGATGCCGGCATCTGAAGTTACACTAAAGTTACGCTGCCGTTCGCTTTCTGTCTCACGAACGCAACGAGGAAAATCCAGCGATTTCTACACACGCGGTCGAGTACGAGTGGGAGGAATCGTGACTTGATGAAAAACAAACAACAAAACAAAAAAACACATCCACGTACAGTGTTTGCGTGAAGGAGGAAGACGAGTAGGAGTCGGAGGCGAAGCCACAGATTTGAGGTGAGCCGCTTCGGGTGCTTGCACTTCTGACAACCGGCCACATTCCTCCGTGACACTGACGTGTCAGCTGTGTGGCTTGGTGGCAGAGCGGTCGCCTGCCAATCGAAAGGTTCGCCGGTTCGATCCCCCCAGCCACGCGTCGAAGTATCCGTGAGCAAGATACTGAACCCCAAAATGCTCCCGGAGCTGCGCCTTCGGTTTGTGAATGTTCTCGTATGTACAGTAAGTCGCTTTGGATAAAAGCGTCTGCTAAATGTAAACGTAACATCTCCCAGCGTCTCAAACCGAGGGGGAAATAAGAGCAAGTGAAGTCCGGCAGCGCCATCGCGCCTCTGTCTTCTCCGGACGCCATGATTGATAACCACCGTAACCTTTTCGCATGATCCCTTCATCTGGATCTCATAATCAGGAGATTTTTTTTTCCTCTTAATATGAGGAAGTCATAAATACCCACTTTTGTTTTTTGGCGACTGAAACGCGCCCCTGCACAAACATTAACAGGCCGCTGAAAACGTGTTACATCCTGTGTTATTTTGGCGCTTCCTGCCTCCAGTTTGATTATCTGATATCGGAGGGCCCTCCTGTTCAGCTCTCTCTCTCTTTAGCTCCACCCGACTGCAGCAACACCTCTGTGGTATCTGATTTTCAGCTAGTCACTAACTCACTCCAATAAACTCGCACGCAAGTAAACATCTCTCCTGGTATCGTGCGCTCGGTGTTTGAGGAGGCCGGAACACAGGACTAAGCGCAGACAACTCCGTATACCGCGCCGCAAAACAACGTCCACTTTTGTATTAGGGTTAGAATTAGGTTTAGGTTAGGGTAAGGGGCTGGGGAATGCAAATATAGATGTACCAGGGTGTGTGCGTGTGCGTGGTTGAGCGCGTGGTCACACGCTCGCCCGCTGTGTGTCTCCTTGTTCTCTTCTCTCTGAAATGACCCGGTTGCTTCTGAGGATATAAAACGAAAATGTGCTGGTCTGTAGCGTAGCGTGAACGGCAAGAATCTCAGAAGGCCTCAGGTTTAGTCCCCTTTTCATATTCTACATATTGTATTCCATGATCAGTATTATATTCTTTACTATCTTCTTGCTCATTTTTATAGTTATAATTCTTGACTTGTGGCTTTATGTGTCTTTACACTTCTTTATATTTCCACTATTTTTACTGTTTTGCGCCAAAAATAGCAAAGAATATTCCTCGTACGCGTAAACCTACTTGGCAATAAAGCTGATTCTGAAAAAACTGGATCTGACATCTCTACGGCCGAGGTCTCCCACCAAAACACTCCAGATGGATAAACAGCGCCACAGGTGAGGGGAGGAATATGTACTTCTGATTTTTGGGCCGAACTGTCCCTCTAAAGCCGCTATAGTCGATAATTCGCGACGACAATGTGAAAGGTGTCGCCCGTCGCCATGTGAATCTGCAGCTCCCTTCGGCTTTACGGAGCTTTACAGTGACTTTCAGCTGCTCATTGTTTACGTGTCCGGCCGCAGGAGGAAGCGGTTTTCAGAGTCAGAGTCCTGTGCGAAAAGCCACCGCACACGACCTGCTCAGCAGCCGGCGAACACGGTGGAGCGTTTAGCAGCTAAAGACGGTTGTACTGCGTTACACTGAGGGGTGTTTCTAATATTTAGTTCACCCTTATTCATATAAATGGGGTGGGCAAATTATTAGAAACACCTCGCAGTATAACGTGGCATAATTCAACAGCAGTGCAACCACACCGTTGAATAAACACCTCTCTAAAACTGATTTATTATGACCTTCATGAAGGGAGGACTTGTTGCAGGACTGTTGTATTAGACTGCATTAGTTTTAGCCAGGTGTACCTAATAAACTGGCAACCGAGGACAAGTGTGTGTGTGTACATACATTTTTAGTTTTATTTCCATGACTTATTATATATTTACAGAATGTACTGTGTATCATTTTTGTATATAATGTTTTTTTGTGTGTGAGAGTAGCAAAAAAACGGAACCGCAACTAAATCGCCTTTTACACCCCGCGTTGTGAAATGATAAATAAAACCAACCTTGATTTAAATAAATGTGCAATTCATGACTTGGTACATCCACCTTTGAGGTCACGCCTTGTGGTGCAGTAAACGCCTGTGTGGGAATAGAAAAGGCAAACAAAAGTAACACATTCAGAACAGCATTGAGTTTATTTCCTAAGAAACTTGATTATTGAAAGTGTTAAATGCAATGGAGTCTCAATGCACCCAAAACCGGTGGCAATCACCAAAAATAATAATAATAATAATAATAATAAAAACAACAATAAAATTAAGAAGTTTGATACAAATGTAACCTGGACAGAAAGAGGAATTGATGTAACTGTTTTAGTTCCCAATAACTCTTGAAGTAACAGTGTTGTTGTACCTGAAAACTGAAACCAATCACCTAAAAAAAAAAAAAAAACTACATCCTGGAATTATACTCTAAGCAGTCACATATTAATACACGGTTCTCCAAATCACCCCACCCAACATTTCTCTCATATCAGTATAAAGTAGCACAAAGTAATGATTATCTTTTTACATTCAGTCTTCTGATACCATAGAAACGAACTCATACACAAAACAAAACAGAAGTAAAAACAGCTGTAGAATATTTACTCAGAATCACAAGGTCAAAAACGCCTCCTGGAATATGGCAAAATGCTCGGGAGCGGCGACACCGAATGACTCAAACACACGAATGGAATCAAAACGCGGGGAGACAGAAATGCAATGTAACCCAGCTGGTGCCGACTCTCGAGCAGCCGCTGCCGCTGAACGGCTGGGCTCGGATTTCTTCAAGTGTATTGTAGCGCAGTGCTGACATGCCACATTCTGTACGAACGCTGGGAGAGGGTAGTGATTCCCCTCTTCACACGGCCCCTCGACACTGTAAGAGGTAGGGGACGAAATCCACAGTCTTCTTGTTCTGTGCAGAAACCCATTCGGAAGGTTAGCTAAAGCGAATAGCAGCAGTCCGAGTCAGACAAATCACGTGGGTGGCCCCCCGAAGTCTTTTTAGTACGAAATTGCCGACAGCTATTGTCCAATCGTAGTTTAGGAACAGTAACTGGGGTTCTAACGAGAGGGATACTCACTCTCGGAGGCATTAAGAGAGTTGGATACACTCAGGCCCTGCTGCCAATTTGTCCCAGTGGCCGCCTGCGGTACTGCATGGCTTAAAAAGTGCCCCCCCCCCCCAGACAGGATGCCTCCAAGTGCAATTATTACACCTTGTATTATGAATTTGTAATCAAATTGATGATTGTAAAACTTCCCCCGGAGTTTTAGAAAAAGATATTTTCATTTGCGTGATGTCATTACGATGTGAAGTGCATGGGGCTGAGTGGGGCGCGCGGGAGAAACGCTAAAGTTACCCCCAAATTTAAACAGGTATCGCCTTTGAGTGTGGCCGTCCGCAAGAGCCGACGTGGTCGGACGCGTCGTACGGACTAGTTTTTGTGCAGAAGCAAACCCGTAAGTTGGAAAACCTTTTGGCGCACAAATTTTCACTCAAGTGATTGGCCGCCAGTTCTTATTATACAAATTGAAGACCAATTACTTAAAAAATAACTAAGAATTTCAATGGTGAATGTGACACTATTATTTATCATTGCAAACTGTTTGTTTCCAGGCTGAGTTACAGCGGAGGGATATCCTGGTAGCTGCTTTAACGCCGGTCTGTTCCCCCTCCAATAGTGTTTCTGATACAGCCCTCCGCAGCCGTGGTTTAACGGGGTCAGATGACTAGTTGGGTAGTGTTTCTGATACGGCCCTTGGGTTCATGTAAAGGTGAAGGGGGAAGCACAAATCTTTAGGGAAACAGACTTCGACAACACTGGAAACAAACTTCCCGGATGGAGATACCAAAGTTATTTGACTAACTCAGACTGCTGA
The DNA here is from genome assembly GCA_011952105.1 of Coreoperca whiteheadi. Taxonomy (NCBI): domain Eukaryota; kingdom Metazoa; phylum Chordata; class Actinopteri; order Centrarchiformes; family Sinipercidae; genus Coreoperca; species Coreoperca whiteheadi. The sequence continues at coordinate 24,483,593 of CM022482.1, read as the reverse complement.
AGCCCCATATTAGCTTCGGTACGCTCAAGCCCAAGTGCTTATCCCACGTCCAAACGGTGGCTGAACCATCCCCCCCCCCCCCCCCACACACACACACACATACACACACCTTTCCGCCGTCCCAATGGTTACTAATCACACCCACTTCACTGCCGCTGTGCGGAGGTGACAAAGTAAGCTGGGCACGAACTTCTTCAAAGCTCTTTTTTGTTCCTTTACTCAACTATTTATTTATTCATAATTTGGTGTGAACAACCAAGTGCAACACTACGGAAGCCCTCGAGGGAAGACTGTCCGACAGTCTGCACCGTTATCCCCCTCGTTTACACGCCTTCGAGTGTGGCCGTGGTCGGACGCTACGTCGGCCGAACTGCTTCTCTTTGAGCATACGCCCGCCTTAAACTGTAGAAGGTATTTTTGCACAGAACAAGGTCCGTACTTCTTTGTGCTCCACTTTTTACAGTGTAGCTGCACTCCGAAAGTGTCGCTTCACGACCAGGTGGAGTGATCTACAGCGAGAGACCCATAACGCTCTCATTTGGGCATGTGAGTTTTAAATCACATTAAAATAGACTTGGAAAAAAATCCAAACCAGACCACCGATTTCGTTTATCCCCTCAAAGGGCTCACGGAGAGAGTCGGCCTCGCCATTTTCCTCCTTATCATTAATATATTAATGTACAAACACGGGGGGGGGTTACTTAGAGGCCATTTCTGACATATTTCACATGTTTACACACATGCAACAATGACTGACAGATGCTTGAAATGCTATCGTATCAACATACATATGCGGGTAATGAATGGAGTTAAGGTGAAGGCTGGATGCTTGCTTGCTGACATGTACTAGTGTGATATTTAACGTCACACACACACACACACACACACACACACACACACACACACTCATAGACAGACAGATATAACAGACCGGTGTGAACAAGTACTGAAATGTTAAAAGGACTCAAATACATTTGATAACACAGACAGGATAACAAACAAGGTGCTTTAGGGTGAGTAAGAAATATGCATCTCCGTGGCCAAACAAACGGATGTTTAACCACAGGACGGTTACAGCTGCATCTGAGCGCATGCACCATTTTACTGTTAATCCGACTTCCAGTTGCAGGGTCTAAACTACACACACTAGAGAGCAGTGAGGGCATCAGCTTCTTAGCGCCCTCTGCTGGGCCACAGGTTCAGTGATGTGTTGTTTGTGGGCCCTCCTCGAATATCAAAGCACATCACCGTGGGCAACCTGGTATGAGATGACCCGTCATACAATCAAGGTCTGGTAGAAGCATCGCCACGTACACATTACCAGGAAACGTCTGGTGATATTCTAGATTTTCCTTAATGTCAACAATTCCCAAAACCAGCAGTGAATGTATCCACTAACAAGTATTGCGTGTGTGTGTGTGTGTCACAGACGAACACTCACTAGAGCTCCAAATGCGGATTCATCCGCCGCTGAAAATAGTCCCCGACAAAATAACTATTTCCTCCTGTTTGTTTGATGAAAAACTACAGAGAGCTGCTGTTTTAGGACATTACTGAGCCTCCCCCCCCTCTCTGCTTTTAGAGATTCACGTCTTCAGCGGGAGTAGGACAGGGTAGGGGAGTCAGAGCGCGTCGAGAGAGACGCGCTAACGCATTCTTGGCTTTGGGGTTTTTGTTCGTGGGATTTGTTAAGAGCATCAGAGCTGTAGAATACCTCCAGCCTTATCCTTCAACCATCCCAGGACAAGACAACAGTCCCAAACGCAAAAAGCAGCAAATCCTCACATCTGAGAAGCAGTAAATGTTTGGCATTTTTCACTTGAAGAATGACGTAAAAGGATTAATTGATCATCAAAATAATTGTTTATTTTTCTGGCGATCAACTGCGGTAATTTCAGTAGGGCTCTGTAGTGTTTGAAATGTTGCAAGACCAGTGCTGATACCTGAGCTTTGGTACCGAAATACTTTTTTAACGCCTTACTTCGATAAATACAAGCATGCGCGACAAACAATTATTTTTTTAACCATCAATGAGTCTGCCACTTAATTTTCTTGGCGAACTGTTTTGTCAGTGAAATGTAAGAACATGCTGAAAAATGCCCGTCACAACCGCTTGTTTTATCTGACCATCAGACGGACCGAAGACGATAAATCAATCAGCAGAACCGGGGCGCATTAATGTTCTGTCAATTAACTAATCATTTCAGCTCTGCACACACGTTTTCAACCTAAGAAGCCAGAGTTCTCACATGTTAAATACCGTTTGAACACAAGCAGACGTGCTAGAACATCGCCCGAATGAATAAACACTTTAAATTACTTCAATCAGGTTCTATCTGATGAAAGAAAACTAGATTAGGAATCTAACCGGACATTTGATTCTTGAGTTTTTTTATGATATTTGATGATTTTGGTGATACGGACACATTTGAGTTGGTACCAAAAACAATACTGAGGCTTTATATCCAGCCCGACTGAACAGCTGTATGAATACTCGTAACTAAATATAAACTACAGCACTGCATTTCAATCTCAGTGTTCTGCACCGAGGCTGAAACCTGTTCGGCTACAACTAGAGCTGCAACTAGCAATTACTCTCGTTGGTCTGCCGATTAGTTTCTCTATTAAATCATTTGATGTATACCACGTCAAAATAAATTGCCCAAGATGACGCCTTGAAATGTCTCGTTCTGCCCGACAAACGGTCCAGAACCCAAAGACATTCAGTTTGTTATCACATAAGACGAAGAACAGCAGCAAACATTTCTGCTGGAAAAATGAACTAAGATGATAATCTAAATATTCGACTAATGATTTCAGCTCTACTTACAACAACTCTTAGGTTCATCTTGAGGCCTTTTGCAGCTTCTGTTAACTTAAGCATTAATAAAAAATAAAAAAAAACTATGACTCTTTGTTATCACATAGCGTTTCATATATTTTTTATTTTGGATTACGTCCTGGGCCACTTTGGAAGTCCTTTAGCCACACTTTCTAACTTATTTAAAAGGTATAAACCAACAAATCAGCCAGCGAAGGACCGACGCTGAAATGGTAGTTTTTTTTGTTTGCTTTTTTTGGTTACACACACACACGCCGCTACGTCTGACAGCAATGTTGTGTGAGGGCATAAAATCTGGACGTACCTTGCCAACGGTGCACCGATTTAACGCGCAAATCCGCTTTTAAGCAACGTGTGTGTTTTAAGTGTCTCAAACGGACGGATGCTTCAGTACACACAGATACAAGCAACACACACACACACACACACACGTAAGCTTTGGCACCCAGACAGGCAAAAGTGAGGAATGGCAATGCAGAGTTTAGTACGAAAGGCTAAACCTGGAAGAAAGGCACTGCCAAATTAAAATAAAATGTATTTATGTATAATATATATATACACACACACACGTAGTCCATAGTGTATAAAACAACATCAAATAATAATTGCAATGAAAAGCACATAAAGAAATGGGGATGGAGTTGAGAAGGGTGAGCAGTGGATCTACTCCAGTCTTGTCCGATAACTACGTTCCAGCCATAGATGATTCATCAATAAAAACTAGCAAAAAACTACAATCTCTACTTGGTTGAAGCAGGTCTTTTAACAGCGGGGCAGACAGAACCGCACTACCCATGAGCCTCGTCTTCTGTGGAGCTCTCCTGGGCTCTACTGCCACCTGTGGATACCCGACCAATGAGAGGAGAGGCTGGGGTGAGTGAGGGATGGTGACGCCACAGCGGGGCAACCACACACACACACACACACACACACACACACACACACACACACACGGGGTGTTAAAGAGAGGAAACAACAGACCGACGGCGACCGCTGACGTGAAAGGTGGCACAAAAGGGACGAAGACGACGTCGGAGGTCAGGAAATGGAAGAGGGAGAAGTCGTTGTTGTTGCATAGAGAAACCAGAACTTCCGGGTTTTTCTCCAGAAGTAGGAGGATTTCATTCAGAATCCCACTGACATTTGTAACAACACTAACCCACTCAACAGCGTGTCATGGGACTCGCGTCACATCTTCAGATAAGGACGGTAGTTTTTTGGAAAAACGATCTCACATCATTGTTTATCCAATATTTCCCGTAAGCCTTAGACGTTCGTGGGCTAAACGTCATGGCTACAGACTGCATGTAAAGACGGACGACATGACAGCGCCCCACAAAAGGGAAGCCAAAACACCTGGATCGCCCCCCTGGTGGCTGGCCATAAACCCCGCCCCCTCCGTGTTAGCGGACGGGACACGAGCCAAACTCAAAAACTCAAAGTAAACGTCAAATACATTTCACTGTCAGTTACAGTACAAAAAGGCGGTTTCACGTCGTGATTGGCAGCTGAGTCGGCCGGGTGTGTGGGCGGGACCTCGACACCAAACCCCCGATCGCTACCGCGCAGACTCTGGCTGCAAAGGACGTCAAAAGCGCAAAATGGCCGGCCCCAGTGTCCGGGATATTTTGGCTTCACGTTGTCCGTCTTTAAATACAGTCTGTGGTGAGTCCACGAGCGAGTCCAGGGTCTGTGACAACAGCAGGACAGAGACGGCCGACAGCTGGAGAACAATACAGCTAGAAACATGGTGATCGCTGGGTTTTCTGGATGTGGAAGAAACCAAACGGAAGTTCAGATTTTCACGGGAGCTGCAGTTTTGTTTTCTGTGCTCACAAAGTAGTCGTGGTTTAACTTCGCAAAGTTGATCTCAAAGGCTCCTAACATCCACTGCTGGTTTGTCTGAGAATATGGGAATTAAAACTCCAGGGAAACGCTTGATGTTTGTTGTCCTGAAGACTGAAATGCTGAATGAGAGATTGCATTGCGTTACAGAACAGGAAGTGACGTCACGACCCCGGCTCTCTGTACCTCCAGATGAGGAGACTCATCTGGGTTGTTTAGGGATTTTACATTTTCCAGCGAAGCATCGGTCGAATTCAAAAAAACACAAAACACGTTGAGTTCACTGACATCTGCACATCCCGACGGCTAACTGCGCTTCTTTCACAGCAGGCTGTTTCTCGTCACTTCTGCGCCACCTTGTCACTGTCTTTTCTTTCTCTTTTTTTGTACGCTTGAGGCGACGTAACACATCCTCGGCAGGGAAGGGAACGGCTGAATCAGATCGGACGAGACAGAGACGGACCAGATCTGTGAGAGCCGACATACCCAAACAGACAGAAGGGAGATGATTTCGGGGGGGGGGGGCAGAAACGAGGAGTGACACAGGATGAAGAAACAGAGGTTTTTTATGAAGCCTCACGCACACACACACACACACGCCCTGATTCTGACTCCAGACAAGAAATCTGTGTCATGAGAATGAAATGCGCTGAGCTTACGGGGTAACAGCAGTCCTGTTACACCTTCAAGAGGAAACCCAGAGCGGGACATTATTTCATGGATGAGTGTGCGTGGTCTTCTCCTCGGTGTGTGTTTGCGTGAGAGAGAGAGAGAGAGAGAGAGAGAGACAGCCTGCATTTCATTTTCCCCATGCAAAAAAACAATAAATAAAAAGCCTAACAGTAGTTCTCAATGGTATCAAAGAATGAAAAGTTTACAGGGAACTCTGCACGGGCCAGAGAACAGAGGAGACATGGAGGCACGCAAGGAGGGAAAAGAAAAGAGAAAGAGAAAATGGTTTTAGTTCAGCTGAAGGCAAACAGGAAAGCAACACTGCAAAGGCTTTCTGAAAGCCGTGTTCAGAAGAGCTTTAGTGCGACGTGTCATCGGCAATAAACGTTAGCGCTGAGATCCACGGGGCGGCGGACCCCGGAGAACAGACAGCGTTTTGAGCAAAGCTACCTTGGGTGGTGTTTCTGTCGTTGAGCAGCTTGGTCTGACTGTTGGGCAGGACCTTAATCTCAGGAGGATCTGGACTCTGACCGACCCGCGACGCCATGAGAGCGTTCAGATACTGCAGACGTGTCACCTACAAGAAACACCCACAGAGCGAGCACAAGACACGATCGGTCAGACTGCGTTCGCACAGCACCTGTCGGACAGGTGAGTGCAGCTCAAGGTGCCTCGCACACGACTGACGACATGATAATGAGACAGCAAGCCGTGATACAGTGAGATAAAATAGATTAAAAGACAGAACAGAAGGTAAAAATAATAATGAGAAAAGGATTAAAAGCTGTAGGACTAGAATAGGGTTGGACTAAGCCAAATTAAAACTAAATCATAAATACAATATAATAATATAATAATAATAAATGAAATGAATCATAACAAAAAGTAAATAATGTCTACAAATCAGTTTTCAGTGAAAGATTTCAACACCTCCAGCTGCTTTTAGTTCTGCACTTGGGCTCATCTAACAGACTCGTGCCGGACGACCCGCTGCGAGCACGCGAGACAGACACGGCCCTGCCAGACAGTGACGCGATGTGTAAGGATTTTAAAATCACTACGGAAACTGCCGGGCAACCAATGCAAGGACTTCAAGCACAGGTGTGCTCAGCGCTCGGGCCTGTTTCCTAAAGGCTCCGCACACACCATGCCGGTCGCAGACCCGTACGATATCTGGCCTGAGGTCAAGATTGGGCGACGGGCTTCCTGGTGAACGTAAAAAGAAAAAGGAATTATTTTTAAAAAAATATACCTGCAAGCAGGGGGCACGTCATCAACGGACACGCTCAGGCAATGCAGGAAAACGATAAACAAGCGTCGAGCGTCGCGCTGGCACTGTTTGGCTTTTTTCTTTCTTTTTAACCAGTGACGTTAACAAACGGCTAAAAATCAGCAAATGCTACCCATATGTTTTCCATTGCTCTTTGCTAGTAAAAAACAAAAAAACAGTGAGGAGACATAATAGATTTGAATAGATTTGTCAGAGCTTAACGAATCTGGGTGTTTTGCTTCACAGATCCAAACTGGATTCCTTAGGTCTGGCACGGTCTGAAGTTTGACACGGGAAGCTCTAAATCAGCCGCTGGTGGACCGTGGATGTATTAAAAGAGCTGCATACAGTGTGATGAGTCGGCCCTGCGGCTAACATTTTCCAGTGGCCAACTGCGGTACTGCAGCAAAAACAGACACATCAGTTTAACTACGGACAAAACTCCTCCAACTGTTTGTGTTATGAGCTTTTTAAACCATGAAGGTTTTATATTTGTAAAACTTTCCCAATGTAGAGTCCGGGAGCCGAGCGGGACGGGGGCCAGGGAGGGAAACCCTAATGAGCGTGTGCAGTGGGCTTCACAACGCGAAGTGTGCACTCGGGGTGCAACTGAATGGGCGCCACCTTGGAGTCTGACATCCAGGGCGTGTAGTTTCAGAGTGACGGCGAAGGATGTCATCAAACCTCTGACACCACTTTGGTCTGAGACGGCCCCAAAAATCACACAGTGTTTGTGTCGGCCTTTAGAGGTGACAGCTGGCGGAGTGAAAACACACACACACACACGCACACACACACACACACACCCGTATGAGCTGCAGGTCGGTGAGCGCTCGGACGGTGTAGTCGGGGCAATAGCTGGACGGGCTTGTAGCTTCCGCTGACTCAAAGGGATCCCTGGGAGAGTGACGCTGGGTCGACACTGGAGACTGGTGCACTGTAATCACACACACACACACACACACACACACAGTCAGCACAATATCTGCAATCCTGCAAACGTCAGCCATGACGCCGTCTTCTTTTTATAGCCATGTGCCGAGCACTGCCTTATCATTCAGTAGAAATCACTACTGGTTCTAACGGCATCCTGAATGATCAAACTTGGCAGGAAATGTAAAAGCACAATCCAACCTAAAACCGACTTCACAGATATTATTTCTTGAATGTTGCACAAGGCATCTGCTATCTTTTTATTGATGTTTTATTGTAGTACGGTGTCCTCGGGTGGCCAGCGAGGCGCCTGTAAATAAATTAAATGTATTATTATTAAAGCTGCTGTGATTTAGTTTTGTGTGATTGTAAATTGCATATTTTGAGGGGTTTGGACTGTTGGTCTGACAAAACAAGCGATCTTAAGACATCGCCTTGGGCTCTGTTGGCTGTCAGTTTATAGACTACATGATTAATCATTAATTAAATTATCATTAGCTGCGGCCCTAACTGGGATACAGCAACACGTTCCCACTCACAGCTGATCTCTGAATGAAAACCCTACGAGTGTCCATCCCGAATTCATCGGCAATGAAGCAACTGCTACAACGGTCACCGGACGGCGTAATCAATTACATTACTGATAGTCAAAGTCTTGTGGAGACAACTTTCTGGGAGTTTTTTTTTTTTTTTTTTAAAAAGGTCAGAGTAAAATCGAGTTTAAATGTGAGGCAGCACACCTTCCTGCTGTCCTTGACCTCACCTGAAGAGGGCAGCGTCAGCGCCGACACGCCATAGTACGTAAACGCCCCGTTCTCAAACTTCAGCCCCTCTTTGCCGATCTCCACCTCCACGCGACCCTGAGAGCAGACGGACAGGAAAATGTTTCAGAGGATTCCCACAAGCTCGCACTGCTTTTACACATTTGTGCCCATTTTTGAGTAACAATAAGAAAGTTGTGTGATAGAACAAGACGAAGTGATTACCTTATTACAGGAATAAAACTGAAGATTTTGTATGTATTTATAACATTTCTCGTTTTAACCAAAAACGTCACGGTGGCAGCGACATGCTGTCGTTGTTTCCCCGTTTCCAGTCTTTACGCTAAGCTAACCGGCTGCTGGCTGCACAACTTGTGACTTCTCACTGTCGACCGTGTTTCCATTTTGGATATCTGCTCATTAATTTTTTCTGATTTGCACCCTTGACTTCGTTGCACTGCAACTGCTGCACAACAAAAATCCCTCTGGAGCGATGAAGTTCAATCTTTTCTTAACGTGATTCTGCATCTGATTTCTCAAAAACGTGGAACGATCGCTTTGAATCTGCGAGGGGATCCTTGAGCGTCTGTAAAACCACAAACCCACTAACGAGCAGTTAGTAAAGAAACACAGAACTGGGCGTCCTTCAACGTTGGAAAATGTTAAAAGATTATTAATTTGATCACTCTGTAAATATCCCTTTCACATAAAGCAAGTGGTCTAACAGTTCTTCATTTCTTTAAAAGTCTCAACTTTACATCAGAGATGAACACAGATCTTTTTAAAACTGCCCAAACCGTCTCCTGTGTTTCTTTGTTTCGACAGCACACGCTCTGACTCATTCACTTCCACCGTTTCTGCCCTCCTTGGAAAAGCTTGGGAGGGAAAATGTTTGACAGAGCTGAGGCACACGTGTCTGAACATGAGCACATACCTGCAGCAGCAGGATGAAGTAGTCCACCGGGTGGTTTCGCGTGTAGAGATAGTGGCCTGCGCTCAGCCGGTTGTTTGGGTCAAAGTGCACCTCCTGGTTGACACTGGGGTGACGGAGCAGGTGGAACAAGACCTTCTCGGACACGCGCCCGGGGCTGAAGTGCTCCACCTCTACGGGGGTCAGAGGGCAGAGGCACGGTAAGCTCGCTGCCCGGGCAGGGATGTCCCACAGAGCATCAAATGCGTCTCGACTATTGACCTCAAACACGTCGTAGCTCGTAGCTTGAGGTCAGTTTCTTTCTGTTTCTGCAGCCTTAAAGCTAAGGTAGCTAACGTTGGAGTAACTAGCAAGAGACAGCTGGATTTTGAAGTTTCCAACCGAAAAATACCCCCCCACCCCACCCCCCTCCCGTCAGCCCTCTCTCCAAAGCCAAGCTTGTTAACAAATATAACAAGAAGTGCATGTGAAAGTGCTTATTTTGTTTCCGATTTAACAGTTTGCTTGTTTCCACCATTTACAGAGCCACGGCGGAATACAAACAGCGGAGTTTTGTTTACCGCGCTCACACTGAACGGACAGCTGGCGGACCGCGCGGGGACGTTCACGGAACCTGACAAAAAGAACGTGTAGTGGATCAGAATCGCATCCCACCACCTTTAACTCCTCAGCCGTTTTATAATAGCAACACAGTCATTACATGTGTGGCGTTAAACGGCGACTAATTTAAATCGGAGTGAGGTGCGACGTCAACCACGACCTCACGCAACCTTTCTGTTTTGTCACATACATTCAGGTACGCAAGTAAAGATTCACAGGTAGTCTCTCACACACGCACACACACACACACACACACACACACCTCTGGACAGGAAGCGATGTGTAGCCAGCAGGAGTTGCGGGGAGGTACGGATCTTGGGTTCCCCTTCAGGAGGCTTGAAAAGAGAGAACTCCTCGTGGACGCTGCGAGGCTCCAGAGGGATCTCCAGCGGAGCGAGGGGACGCTTCACTTTCCTGTCCACTACAGGACGGGTGGGGGGGGGGGTTAATAAAGATACCAGGTGCTGAAGCAAAAGCCACATTCACAGAGACTTACAGTAGCCATCGGACTCATCCAGGATCTCTGATTTGATGATCTCCTCGATGACGTCCTCTAAGGTGACCAATCCCAGCACCTCGTAGAAGGGATCTCCCTCCCCCTCGTTGTTCACCTTCTGGACGATGGCCATGTGAGAGTTGCCTGATAGAAAGGGAAAGGTCAGAGGTCAGATCACAGAAAGGACTCTTTCACTACATTTTATTTCAAAGAGATGATTCTTCATTAAAAGTTCACTTCAACCAAATTACTATTTGTTTTTTAACCTGGTTTTGGTTTTATTTGACCAGGGAGATTTCTGTCTCCGCTCCAATACAGCGGCTTGCTTTCTAATTTTCAATTTAAAAAAAAAGGTTAAAAAAGCCTCATCTCATTCCTACCAGAGGTTTTCAAACTGTGTCAACTCTTTCAGTTTGAAGTTGGAGGGTGAGACGTGGGGACACGAAGACACCGGCGTTAGGTGAATTGCGCAATTTGCATAAAAGAAATCTTAGTGCTTCTGGGAGTCACGACTCCGTCAAATCTGAACACACCGACATAACACACGTGTTTGTGGATGCAGCGTGACTTACACTTCGCTTCGCAATCCGCTTAGAAATCATAGCAACAAGTCGCTCCTCATGACTCCCGAACTTGCCTGAAAATCATCACGTTTTCAGGTTTTCCTCTGTATCAAAGTTATCCAGAGATTGTTTTGTCTGCACGTCCGTGGGAACACTGCAGACGGGAGCTGCTAACAGCTAATTCTGCACACTTTTAATGGTGCTTAAGTTGCAGACCTCGCTGTGAACAGTTTTCAGTGGAACTCTTTTCTACCGAAGAAACAATTCATTAAATTAATCAGACGTGGCTAAAGCAGCATAAAATGGATCTAAAATATTTAAAGAATTTAAGACTAAGAACTACGTTTAAGACTTTTCAAGACCTGAACTGCACCTAAAACAAGACAAATCCAAATAAAACGGTCGAAAACATTATAGCAAAGTAAGAAAAGCCATTTTTTGGGCGATTTGCTACCCGTCCGTGAGCGTGAGCGCACCTTTCTTGAACTCCTCCAGCATGGCGTCCAGCTTGGTGTCGTTGAAGACGAAGTGCAGCGGGTGATTGTAGAACTTGGTGATAGTCGTCATGGGGGTGCAGTCGTCCGGGTCCACCAGGGCCAAGTCCTTCACATAAAGGATCTCCACGATGTTGGACCTGGAAAAAAAAAAAAAATCAAACACGAGGGGACCGGATTGGACACGTATGCCTCCATGCAGGGAAACCGAATCCCCTGAACGTGAAGTTGCCTTTGCACCACATGTGTGTGTGTGTGTGTGCCGGCATGCAACTTGTGTTACGAGGTATTGCCGCTCACTAAACCAACACAGGCGAGCGAAACCAAAGGAGGTTTAAACAATAACGGGTTTGTTCTTTGCGGCGAGTCATCATGAAAAGTTTAAACATTGACCTGCTCAGTGCTGTTCTGTCGTACGGCTGCAGTTATGATAAAGAACCAGCCTGTTATAATAACAATACATTTTAGAGCGCTTTTCAAGATCCTCACAGATGCTTACATACTTATATTTGATACGAATATTTGCTTTGGGGGTGTTTTTTTAAAGTAAACCGAACTTCTTTGGGTTTTGTACAGTTGGCTGGTCAATTTGTGATGGGCATTTTTACCTGCTTATTGACATTTTATAGATTAATCGACCGATAGAGAGAGCACTCGGCAGAGCAACCGAATGCGAAGATCATCATCCGTTGCAGCCCTACTATTTCTACATACGGCAATTATTCTCTCCCGGTGAGCGATGATTTACAGGTCAAACCACGTCTAGAGGCCTACGTTAAAATGTATCTAAATTTAGTTTAAAAGTTCCAGCTTTTTGGACAGTAAAACCGTGGCTCCGGCGACTATAATTCAACATGTAGTCAGGACCTGCTTTACACTGAAATATAGTCATTTAAATGCTGCCGAAACAACAGTTATATGTACCCAAGACATCCAAAAATCCTTTTCGATCAAGTTTTACTGAGGACCCCTAGACTAAATAGCCCCCGCGGTGGAAGGAGTAAGCACTCCCACATTGTAGAAATACTCCGTTACAAGTGCAAATCACCCATTCAAGAAATGTACGTGAGTAAAAGCACAAATGTTTTAGCAACATGTATTTATTCTTTGTACCGTGTGGTTTGTTCGTGTACCCCCCCCGGGGATAAATAAAGTACGTTATCCATCTGAAACGTTCAGAAAGTATCAAAAAAGGGAGCAGAACGGCCCCTGACAGCATTACACACCACAGTCTACGTACGGTTCTCTGATTATTATTCCTGATATATTTATATGGAAGCAGCATTTTAATGTAGCTCGCCGCAGTTTGCTATTTTAACTAGTTTATATTCTGCAGGGTGGTTATTCCTTGGTCATGTGTAATTTAAATAATAAGAATAATAACGATAATAAAAAAATAAAAAGGTTTTCTGCTTAAAATCTTGATTTGAAAAGTAACTCTCAAAGAAATATGCAGTGCCGTAAAAAGTAGAATATTTCACGTTTTATCACATTGCGTGAAATGGTAATACTCAAATACAGTACTTAGTTACTTTCCAGCACTGAACCTCGATACTGGATTCCTGAAACACAACCAACCTTGATTTGGATCAATTAGATCGGAGCGTGACATTTTACTTTTTTTTGCTCTCTGGCGAACACACGATGTGATGGTGACACTGTTCTGAACTGACCTCAGACCTAGTTTGGCGTTTCTGTCCTTCAGTGTCTCGTTGCTCATCGGCTGACATACACACACACACACACTGATACCGATATATCTGCAATAAGCTGCTATCGGCCGATACATCAGTACGGCCAGATCAATCAAACCAACTGGGATCTTGAAAAGGGGAAAGTAAATACTCCCTCCGAGTCTCCTGTCTGAACCAAATCTCTGTTCTGTAGTTTGCGAGTCCAGTGCCTCTGATGAATCTTACTTTGCTGTTCACTGTATTGATTGTTTTCATCAGCAACCAATAAATCAAACCAGCTGGGTCGTCTGACGCGGCTGTGCCCACCTCTCCTCCTCGTATATGGGCACCCGAGTGTATCCGCTCTGCATGATCTCCGACATGGTGGAGAAGTCCAGGACGACCGAGCTGGGCAGCATGAAGCAGTCCTTCAGAGGGGTCAGGATGTCCTCCACCGTCTTACTGCGCAGCATCCCGCGGCTGAACTCCTCCTTCACAAACTCGCTGCGCAAACAAACACAGTGTGGACGAGACGTGGACAACAAAGAACGTGTGCGACCCCCCCCCCCCGCCCGGCC
>CM022482.1:24454353-24467844 GCA_011952105.1 Coreoperca whiteheadi | reverse complement strand
GGGGGGGCACTCTGAACTAGTGAGCTAGGTTGCTTATGGGACAAAAAAAAATCTGTTTACTAAAGAGACACATTTGTACCATCATCTCCTGTCTCGTAACGGGTCTAAAACTACAGCTCTTAGGTTATACGCTGACAGAGAAGGTGGTGCAACGCAGCTAATAAGCCATTGCTATCTTTTCACAACCGGCACGAATGTACATTTGGGCTTGAAACAATGTGAACGCATCCTTTAAAGTCGGTTGCACCTTTAGCACAATACACTTTTTAAATTTGTCTGAAGCCTTAAAAAGAAACAACCCCCGGTCTGAGGTGCGCGCTCCCTGTTGCGTATTCCCAATAATAACGTATTTGGGCAATAAGTGTGTGTTTGAGTCAGTGTATGAGAAGTGCGGGATTGATAATGGCAGGCACGTGACAACCAGCTTCCTCTTGATAAACACAGTTTTAGGATCCACCCACATGTCCTTTAAGCATTGCTCCCATCACTCGATGTGACGTGACAGACCGAGAGAAAACGGTAATTCCACATGGAAACTTTGTGTACGAATCAAACGGAGACAGGTGTTCTGTAGAGAAATATATCTCGGGTTTATTAACCGCTTGGATTTAATTGCCTTACAGTAGTTATAAAACAGTATGTACACATCGCCTTGAGTTACACAAGCCATGTTTGGAAGTGCACCCTCTACCTTTGTTCACCCATCGCAAACGAAAGAGAAGAAACATCCCAAACATGTTGCAGCAGTGTCTGGATATTAAAACCTGCCAAACAGGTATTCTGCAGCTAGCGTGTACAATACAAACCCTGGGGGCAGTGAAAATGGAAAGCAACGTCACTTCCTTATCGGAGTTAATGAATCCAAGACCAAATTGCCCGGACTTATTGCAGTAATGTTTACCTATAAATATGTATTATTTCAGGTCCTTTAAATGATCCCAAATCTGCACGGCAACTCTGGAGCAGCTCGACAAATACTGCCTGATCGCTCTGTGCGCAAAGGCATCGTAACCTCAGTATATCTGAAAAGGAGGCCGATAGACGCAAAAACATGTTCTGGGCCACTACTCTTCGCTCTCCTCGCCTTCGTTTCTGCATCTCGCCAACGTGCACGGAGCCTCAATCCCAATCCACTTGTGAATGATACACAGTGTGGAAAACCGGAGTGGCCCGAGAACCAGAGAATATTTAACCTTCGCACAGGTCTAATCATCACCCTGCTGCAGGGCTAAAAACAACACCGCGGGAGTTGCTGAAAAGCCCTGCTCCCCCCGCTGCAGTCCCATGATAGAAAGAGGTCTGAACAATAAAAACGGCTTAGCAGATCCGAGCGGCAGTCAAAGCCGCAGGAATTCCAATACTTTTGAGCGGCGGGAGAGGGGTGGAGATAAGAGGAGGGAGAGAAATAAATGAGGAAAAGGAGTGAAAAGTGAGAAGGAAGCGCGGGGGGGGGGCGAGACGAGGGAGATATGGGAATTGCAACAAGATGAAAGGAAAGGGGAAGGATGGGAACGCAGAGACGAGGATTTTGAGAGAAAAAAAAGCTTTGGTTATCACGTCTGATGACAAAAAATAAAATGAAAATTCAAGAAAGATAGGAGGAGTAAATTATCATTCGAGGTCAACTCTGTGCAATGTTTATTGCTATGTAATGCCTTCCTAGCAAAACAAAGGAAATAAAACGTTAACATATCTGAACGTCTCATATCTCGTTATGAATAGAGCTATTTTCAACATCTCTTTCAGCATCACACAAATGCCCTTCATATCCTCATGAATAGAGTATTTACAGTAATATGACACAAACAGCAATCAGGGAACTTGAACACAGTGTTTCTGGGTAAAGTCACCCGATAAAAGCTGCGTCTTACAGCTGGAAGCCCGTTTCGCAGAACCGCACCCTCAGGTGCACGCCTAGAACAAAAAGAAAGAACCCCGACAATAAATAGAATGTTTACAATAAATACAACATTATTAAGTAGAACAATTGTTTGCACATTTCCCAGTACACAAACTGGTGGTCACACAGCCAACCAGTGGCTTCACCGGACACCAGCATACGACCGATCACTACATGAGACCTATATGAACCAGCAGGCAGGTCTAAGTTTTCCTTAAATAGAGGGTAAGGCTATGTCGACTATATATTTGCGTTTAACGAGCAGGTGTTTCCTCATCCGGATGGTTCAGCTGAATAATTCTATGGTTTTCACCGAGTGCTGAGCTTCTCCATGGCCGGATTGACCTGGTAAGGGGGGCCCCGGGGGTAAAAATGAGCTGCTGCCCCCCCCGTTAACACCGCCCCCTCCCACTTGCTGTGCATTGTGTATGGTATCCCCATGCTGGAATACTGGTTTGCTGTGTGGTCATTTGGTAAAGCACAAATAAATTAAGCAACATGCAACGTGAAAGCACAAAACTGAAGTAATGACGGTCTTGAAACTAGATTTCCACTTCAAGACAAGACCTCAAGGTAAGAAAATAAACCTCCTTTATACCCTTAACATTTGACTTTGGGCTTTAGTGATGCAAGGTGGTGGTATGCGATTCTAATCCAGTACACATCTTTTTGTCAGATTCAGTGAATATCTCCTCACGATCCGTTCAGTGCGACACGCTGAAACAAAACTCCGGTGTTTGTACTCGGCCCGGGCTCTGTAAATGCTAAGCAAACAAAGTGGATGGGACCGAGCCACGCGACACTGTTCCAGCCACGATCTGTGTGGCAGGTAACGTTGAATGTCTCGCCCGCGGACATTCAGCTTCCTTTCTAGTCGGCCAAGACGTGCTGTAGTCGTGATGTCGGCTGTAGCAGCAGGAGAGCTGTGAGTGTCTCTGTCTGGGAAACCGTCTCGTGCTCTCTGGCTGTTCGCTTCGCTGCAGCGACAGCCTGCTGACCCGCAACCCAGCCAACGTTAGTCACATTACTTTCTGTGTCGTTGTTCGCTCTGTGTCATGGTATTGGATTGCTCCACGAATCGCATACCCCACCTTTAATCCATCTTTGATTTTCTCGCTTTGGAAGGTAATCCCACAAAAGTAGAAATGCTTTGGAATATTAAGTTCTTCAGACTTAACGCTACGAAACTCACAGGTTTAAAGTGTTTCCAAATCAGTGCTAGCTTATTCATCATCTTTATCTTTTCAAATAAATCACTATATCGTCAACAAAATAATTTATCTTCACAGTCCCTTAAAATAGTTTCAGTGTCACTGCATACATAGGATTAAAAAAAAAAAGAAAAAAGAAGGTAGATTACATGCTAGCAGCTTTAACACCTGAGCTCAGCCCTTCACCCGCAGAGAGAGAGCGAGGAGTGAGCGGCTACAGTCGTCTTCATGTTAACCTCTTTATCTCTTCAGTCCACTGGAACGCAACCAAACTTCCTCCAAGTCCCCGTGTGCCGAACAGTATCATTTACGCACAATGAAATGTACTTCACATTGCGTTAAGGGCCGTGTGTGTGTCAATGAATCACTGGTCCGGGATGTCATACGCACACCATGCGTGCCTTTGTGAGCAACACTGCCCAGTTACGGGAAACGACGTCGGGTTTTTCACCCTACATCTAGCCCTGGGATAAGACGGGGTTAACATCACTACTGTGAATCAGGGTGACGACATCCTGTGGAGTGATTGTTGTCCATTAAAGTAACTGTGCTGTGAGTGTTTTCAATATTCAAGTGGCAACCCTTAACCCAGGGCTTACTGCAAGCTCCAAAGGGTAACAAATGCACACGTGAAACACAGGTTCAAAGGAGTAGCTAAACAGACTTGGGAAATACAATATTAACAATAATGATATAACAATACAAATTGCTTTTCTTGCTGGGAGTTGGATGAGCAGATAAATTCCACTCTCATATCTGTCCATTAAAATATGAAGCCACAGCCAAGAGGCGGTTAGCAGAGGAAACAACTAGCCTAGCGCTGTCCAAAGGTTTAAAAAAAAAACACCTGTAAGCTCACTAATAAACACATTATATCTTGTTTGTTGTACAAAAACTGAAGTGTAACAAGGAAGCTGGTGGTGTTACGGGAGGATCTGCCGCACTATGTCTTGGCAGCCGTGATTTCCTGAAGATTATTTGCGTAACTTGTCGTTCAAACACTTCGATATTTGTGTCTGTAGGTGGATTTGTGAACTTTGGACAGAGCCAGGCTAGCTATGTCCCTGTTTCCACTCGTTAAGCTAAGCTAAGATAACTGTCTCCTGGCAATAGCTTCATATTTTTAGTTTTAAACAGAGTGGTATCAATCTTCTCATCCAACTAGGGGCAAAAATGCAAACAAGCGTTTCCCCGAAATGTCAAAATGATTCTTTGAAGCTTCCCCCGGGCTTTCTGTAGCGTCGGGTTTACGTTAGCCCAGGGCTGAGAAAACGCAACTGTGAGAAGTCTTTTTTGTTTGTAATGTCATCAATGTAAGCAAACGTTTCCAGTAATGAGTCAAAGGATAAAAAAAAATAAGACATAACAGTAGGACAGTTTTGGACGCTTGTGACGTAGAATCAGGGCCGTAGCTACCAATGAGGGCGCTGAGGTCAAAGTGTTCTCTTTCTGGGAAATGTGGGATACCAGCCACCTAGGGGGAGTTTACATTCAAAACTCACACATTTTCAAAAGATGTCTCCTGTATTTCTAGAGCCAGTATTTGTCTATTAGCGTTCAGTGTTTCCTCAATATGTAAGCTGGTAGTAATGATCGGGAACAGAGACAAAGCTCTGAGACAGTTACTTTACTTTAGTTAGTTAGTTGATTTTCAGAGGAATTTACCGTAAGTATTATTTGTGCTTTTTTTGTTGAGTTCCTCGCAGAGAGTTAGATGAGAAGGTCACTCTCGCGTCTCATGCAGCTGGTTAGCTTAGTTTGGCACGAAGACCGGAAGCAGAGGGAGACAGGTAGCCTGGCTCTGTCCGAAGTCAGTCATAATATCCGCCTACCAACACCCCTGAAGCTCCCCAATTAACAAGCTGTATCTTGTTTGTTTAATCCGTACACAAAGAGAAATGTAAAGACGAGGAGTTAACTACATAACGACGAGGTGTTTTCGATTAAACAAACAAGGTGTTTCTGTTTCCCCGCAGGCAGAGAACATGGCTGATGAGAAAATTAGCGAGCATCTGTGGCCATCACGGATCAGGTGATTTCAACTTCTAATAGCAAGCACTGTAGCGGATGTTGATTTGTCTTAGAATATAGAGAGTAAACCCGAGAAACACGCTTCATTCTTCCGGACAGACCAATGGAAGAAATGCTGAACGAGTTGCCAGTTGATGAGCGGCGTTACGGAGGCTTGTGCGACAGAGGCTAGACAGCGTCAAGAGGTGCTTGTGGGCACACAGGGAGTCGGGCTAGCTGTTTCCACCTGCTTCCAGTCTTTGTGCTAAGCTAAGCTAACTGACGCTAGCTTCGTATTTAGCAGACGTGAAAGTATCAATCTGCTCATCGAACTCTCAGCAGGGAAGCGAAAATGTCGAACTATTCCTTGAAAACAGCTGCTTTGTTATATGAGGCCCGAAGGAAACTAAACTGAATGGCTGATTTTTTTTTTGTTTAAATGAAAGGCTGTCTCTTTTATGGGCTTGGGGGACTTTTACTCATGACCTCTGTATTTCCAGAATCCTGGCTACGAGCCTGCTTAGAACCAAAACAGTCCAGAGTCTCTATGTTATCAGACTCACACTCTGTAATAAGAAAATGCAGCAGATGGTGTTTAATTTAAATAACCAGCCAACTGTGATGTGATCATAATTGCTACTGAAAACTTTAAGCATTAAACTACTTCACGCCACTTGTTCTGTGTCAAAGTGAACCCACATTTGCGCGCTTAGACAAAACGCAATAACTCCGTGGACAATGACTAAAAAAGCCCCGCGTCACTGCCGACCACGAGTTTTGACATCAGTCCGTCGTCCCGTGTCAGCGAACGCACAGTGTTGCCAGCCGCAGCTTCAGATCCAGTTTGGTCAGCTCTTCGCGTCCTGACATCGTGACGCTTCGAGAGGGAGCTCGTGTCGCACCGAGCTCTAGTCACAGTGAGGAACATTCAGGGGAAGCCGTTCCCAATAGCGCGCGGCTCGTCCTTCAACTCAAGAACCAAAGAAATTAAATAAATAAATAAATAAAATCTCTAAAAGTATAAAAGCAACAAATTGAAGTCAAATATACACAAGTTAATATTACGTAAAATAAATATTTTCACTCTTGGAAATTAAGTAATTTAAAACATGTTGCCTTGGTCAAGAGGTAGGCCAGGAAGACACCCACCTTCACATCACTAGTAATATTGGTCCTTAAAGGACTTCTGCAAGTTAATTAGAAATCGTGTGTCATTTGTATCACTGCTGACTATTTTCCATTTTTATTTCTACTTTTCAGGCAGCTATTGGTTTCAATTCATTCCTGTGGTATAAAAATCAATTCGCATACTTCCTTTACAGAGTCGTTATCAGTAAATAAACTCATAAATGCAAAATGCTGTTACTTTATTAATTCAATAGTCGTTAAATAGTGCATTACTAAACTAAAAGGAAATAAATACAAAAATATTATTTAATTAGCCAATTAATATTTATATTTCCTTATTCGGTCTTTAAATGGTGAATTAATAATTGAGCATTAAAATGAAATAGCATAATTCAATTTGAAAATACCTTTTAAAGTGTACTTTTTGTTATAAAATCTAGAAAACTGCAGCACGGTTTGCAAAAATAGTCAGGAGTAATGCAAAGTGTTCATGATTTGTATTAAATGGGCGAAAAGATGCCAAATCACTGGTGTGGTTGTTTATCTTGCAGTCAGAGCAGTGAGTCAGGGCCGTCTGCTGGACTCACTGACAGCTCAGACACATAAACTCACTCGCTCACGTGTGTCACGACTCGGCGTCACTAAAGGCCGTCTCAACGCCAAAGAACACGCTCAAACAAGCTGCCGCTCTACAACGAGAGCTGACTAAAATCAAACCTTCGCCGTACACCTGATCGTTTTTGGAAGGTTTCACTCTTTGGAAAAACAAATGGAAAATGAGAGGCGAACCAAATAAAAGCAAACTAACCTGACTCCTCTTAACAGTAACCTGTGTAGCAGTGTTGGTCTGGACACGCCAGGTGGGAATGGGAGTTTTCTGTTAGTGTCTTAGCAGTGATGCCTTAAAGGGTCGGTTCACATAAATAAAAAAAACACAAAATAGTTAAAGTTTTATATGCAGAGGATTTGAGATACCTGCCTTGGAAATACTGTGTTGTTCAAAACATTGAAAAATTGCACTTGAAAACTTAAAAGTCGAACTGAAAATTTGAACTCCCCTCACATATTGTTCCGTTATTCAGAACAGGATGAAATCCTTTTTCGGGACATATTTGTGGACTCGGGCATCTAAGCGTCAAAGCGTGGGCGGTTCCCGTGGCAACAGTTAACTGACAACTGAGACAACTGTTGCTGGGAGACGCGCTGTCAACTGACTGGAGAGCGATGCAAGATGATATTTAACGGGCGCACGGCGTTTGTTGTGTACCTTTAGAAATTTAAGACATCTGCAAGTTTATGACACTCAACATTTGGAAGGACCCATCTACTTTCCTCTTGCAAAGTTTAAGCTCGTTAGCCTAGCTGGCTAACATTAGCACCGGTTCCTGAGGTTTCTTCCATTTGTTTCGCTGTTAAAAGGGGGAGTTTTTCCTTATTCCAATAGAGGGTCTAAGGACAGAGGGTGTCGTATGTTGTACAGATTGTGAAGCCCTTTGTGGCGAATTGTAAGTTGGGATATTGGGCTGTATGAATAAAACAAAACAGAATTGACTTGAATCTTTCATGAGGAGAGGGCCTAACTGGCATTAGCGGTCTAATGTTGGAAGTGCTTAAATCACAGATGCTGCGTTCAAGTCCTACAGGATGGATGGAAGAGATGGGAAGGATTCTGTGGTTACAGAGTCCAAAACGCGTAAGTAACTCTAATATGACGTGAACGCAGCATAAGAACCGGCCAACGATGTCAGCTGGTAGGGGGTGCTGTCACTGCAGAAAAATAAGCAGTAATTAAATCTCCTTTTGTTGATTATAACAACACGGGTCAATACAAACACTATGGCTACATACGGGGATTTCTTAGCGCTAAAGCATTTTAATTTCAGTTCGACTTGAACGGCAGCATGCCTTTGCAGAAACAATGTCCCAGTTATTCTGGATAAACCACAGACCTCCCTGTTAACGGTCTTCATACTGATGATGTCCTCAGTGTACAGTAGTACCTGTGGGGACTGTTCACGGTGAGGCCTGTACATGAGCCACAGGACCTTGTTTCTGTAAAAGACACGTCGCTGTTTGCTTAGTGTTTCGCCGAGATGAAGGCAGATATCTCCTAGCCACGTAACCCTAGACACATAAAACCCAAACCATCTGCAAGGCTAGATACCACGAGAGGTGAGTAGGAAAATACGTCTTTTTGTAGCCTGGCTGAACTGATCCTTTAAGAGCACACATACACAACCCCGTCTGCATTTGTACTCATACTCACTACTGTTCCCTGCGCTTTGCCCTCTTTGTAGTCTTGATCTTTGTCAGTGTCGGGAGGGGAACATGCAGGAAGGGATAAAGGAGGATCTCCGTTTACAAAATGCACATGATGTGTTGATCCTCGGCGTCCCTTCAGACGTCGACAGAAAGGTTCAGGAGGCAACAAGCAAACAGGAAGTAGTGCGAGTGTGTGTTATGTGAGGGAGTGCACGGGTAGTTTAGTTTCCTCACAGCGACTTCCGTCAGATGGTGCTTTCAGTGTGCGCGTGACTGATGGTGTGAACGTGTGGCGGGGGGTGGGCCTGGGTTTGGCTGGGCCTGCGCGGGCCCACGCAGTTCTGCTGCTCACTGAGCAGAGTGGTGGTCTCTCCCGGCCCGTTCTCCGAACCAGCAGAGGGCGGGGACTGCTGGGGCTTAGAGGAGGTCAGAGTTGGGTGGGGGCCAAAGGTGCAGAGCGCTGCACTCATGGCGGACGGAGGGGTCTGGGAGCGGGGGGCGTGGTTGCTCGAAGGGGGAGGGGGAGGGGCCTGGGGCAGGGACTGGCTCGGTCTGCGGCTGGAGGACGAGGTGGTTTGGGGCAGGGCGCCACGGCTGCTCGGCGGCGGCTGAGCGCCAGACGGCGGGCGCTTTGCAGGAGGCGTGGCCAACGGCAGTGGAGCGCGGGTCCCCGGTGGCGTCACGGGGGGCAAAGAGACAGACGTGTCCAGACGAGTGCGACTGCCCTCTGGAGACTGCGGCGTGCTGTCCAGCCTGGACGCCAGGAGACCGTTCTGGTACTGAGCGCGAGTGATCTGAGGAGAACAAAACCCCATCTGTGAGCCACCGCGACGGTAAATAAAGACAGAAGAGTTCTCATGGCTGTTTCCATTGACCCTATCGAACCCAGCAGAACTCCCCGCCCACTGTTTAAGTGAGGCTGATTGGTCTATCTCGCTGCCAATCAACATATCAATAGCCCTGCTCCCTATGAGAAAGCTGCTATTTATTGGTTATGATACTTTAGTGAACTGTTCACATTCTAGGTGTTAGGGAGTCAGAAAGATAAGTGACGTGGTTTGATTGGAGTAAAAGTTACTCTGAGTAAATCTTTATCAATTTTCACCTTGGTTTTGTGAGCTCATAGTTCACCACAGCCAAAACCCTCACAGATTACACTGGTTAGTCGTGTTGCCGTTCTGTCATGAGCTCTTATATTTGACAACTTCACAATTTTTCTTCTGGGTGAACCTAAATACCTTGCATGTTTATATAGTCGATTATAAATCTCTGACTGCAACTATTCACATCAAATACATCTTCATTTTCAAATAGTCCTGGTTATTCTGAAAAGGAAAATGTGCAATGCATCCATACTAGCGAGAGGCTTTGAGAGGGACGAAGTAGGAAAAAAGAAGTAGCCCGGGACACAGTCATGGATACTTATACCAAATCCTTTTTAATTTACGTACTGTAACGTAGCCAAGATCATTCCCATTTTATCTGACACAGCTGCCAAAATCCATGCGCGTGCTTTAATAACAAATAGAACTGATTACTGCAACGCAAACAGGCAAATACGTGCGAGTTCTCACAAGTGCTCCTCATTTAATATTAATACCGGTTAAAACGCACGTGTCTGTTTGTTTTTTTGTTCCGTTCCAAAGTTCTTCCTTACACAGACAGAACTTCTGCACTTTCTGCAATTAATTAATTCTGGTGATGTGACAGTTCTCGCATCCTTGTCACAGTTCAAAGAGACATTTCCCATTTTAACTTCCCAGGTGATGTCATTGAACAGAACAAAGGGGGGGAAATGATCTAATACGTAAAAGAAGAAAAAGCAGCAAAGATTAGAGAAAAGTCTGAAAGGTAATACAAATGTGTTTATCAGAACTTTGTTCTCCCTTTAATCATCTCACGACCCCTCAGCTTTATCTGGTGACCCTTTGGAGGGGCCCGACCCCTAGGTTGGGAACCACTGGCCTAAACTAGCTAACTGTATATAAAGTAGTTAAAACTAGCTCCACCTCGAGCAGCTACAACAGGATTTACAAACTAATAATGTCATATATGATCATATTTCAGTCACAGGAGCCACCTTTCTGCAGATTAAGTATTTTTTACTTTTGATACTTTAAGTACATGAAGCTGATGCCTGATAATACTTTACTTTCACTTAAGTAGGATTTTGTATTCCGGACTTCTACTTGTAATGGAATACTTTCACATTAATGTACTGGTACTTTCACTCAAGTGAAGGACCTGAGTTCTGCTTACAGTTGTCTAAACTGCTGCAGTGCTAACCAGCAGAGTGAAACCGAGAGTTACCTTGACAAACTGCAGGTCTGTGAGAGCACGCACGCAGAAGTCCGGTATGTACTGGAAGGGGGTGCCCGGGATCTGACCGATGCTCCCGCCGACGGAGCAGCTTTCCGGAGCGCGCTCGGTGCAGCTCAGAGACGCCGAGCGGTTGAGGTTGCCCCCGTGCGACGGAGAACGAAACTCTGGGATTGACAGAGAAGAGAGTGAGCGAGAGGCAAACAAAAAAAAAAGAAAAGAACGCAGACTTGAACGTTAACAAAAGCAGAAAACACACCGAGAGACAACAGGGGGGAAAAATGAGGTGAAAACAGGAAGGAACAGATGATGATGAACATGAAAAACGCATCACACAAATACACAACGTGTTAATGTCGACATCACACGTTTACTGCCATGGGCTGATGGTGGAGGTGAGACTGCGTCCGTTAAGCAAAGAATGCGACAAACGTGCCGTGCGACGAAGGCAAAGTGCATCGTTTGACCATTTTATGGCTGAAACAGGACTGTCTGAGCTCGGAGGAGGAACCGCTCTCTCATTGGCTGGTTTTAGTGATGTCATGGGGGGGCGGGAGTGACGCAGGGGCAGGAAAGCATCCTTCTAATCTTGCTTGGAGGGTTGTGTGAAAGGAGAGAGAGCGTGTTGTACAGAGGAGATCCGGGAGGGGGGGGGCTTCGTGTTTAAAAGGAACAGCTCGACATTTTGCGTTCTTTCGACGAGAAGATCGACACCACTCGCATGTCTGTACGGCTGCTTCTGAGCCACAGCCAGCAGCTCATTAGCTTAGCTTAGCATAAAGACTGGAAACAGATGGAAACAACTAGCCTGGCTCTGTCAGAAGGTAAAAAAACAAAAAAAAAAACCATCTCTAAAGCTCTCACATTAACACATTATATGTTTTGCACAGATTGCATAAACAAGACATGACCTTATTATCTTCGGACAGATCCAGGCTAGCTGCTTCTAGTACTTATGCTAAGCTAAGCTAACTGGCAGCTTCCTATTTAAAATAAAGGACTGGCATGAGAGTGGTATCCATCTTCTCATCCAACTCTCGGAGAGCAAATAAGCGTATTTCTCAAAATGTCAAACTATTCCTTTAACCAAATGTCTACGATCAGATTAACATCTGACCATAGATCAGTGGTGAAAGGGGAGGAGGTGGTGACGGGGGTTAGAGAACAGAGGGCGCCGTCCAGCAAGTTGGTCCGACCGTCCTGACGCTGTAATTCTCTGAGAGTCTGCTGACGGAAGACGGCGCTGTGATCCGATGGGTCGCACGACAACGATCTGCCAGCAGAGGAGGAGCCGAACTCTGGCCGGGAGGTAACGTTACACTGATTCTACCTTCCTCATTCAGCAACACACTCATCTGTTGTAGCGCTGAGGCAATCGGACCGCTAATCCATTAGTTGATCGACAGAAATACTGCGATAATCGTCAAAAGTCTTTTAACGAGCAGAAAATTGACTTTGTTCTTGAGTCCCAAATGTACGCGTTGCTTTTCTCGGTTATAGGAGAGTAAACTGAATATCTGTTGCTTTGTTTAAACACGTCACCTTGGACTCTGGGAACTTGTGATGTGTAATTTTCACACTTTTTTTTTTATTTTTTTTTTAAATGAACTCTATCTCATTCTGATTTACTCTATAAAATGTAATGAATGCAATGAAAAATAGCCTTTGTAATTTCCCACAGCTGGAAGGCGATGTTTAACTTGCTTGTTTTGCTGAACCAACAGTCCGAAACCCCAAAATATCGAATTTTTCTACGTGATAAAAAACAGAGAAAAGCAGCAAATCCTCACGTCTGAGAAGCTGGAACCAGCAAATATTTGGCATTTTGTGACAGCAGAACAACGGAGATTCACAACAAGGTCTGGCCATGCCAGTTCTTTTTCGGTACGGACCTAAATGTGCCCGTAACACTTCGTATCGAGAACCTGTTGAGCACTACGTCTTGTGTAGTTATTCTTTAGACAATTTTGATTTAAATCTAAAGTTTTGGGCAACTTTGAACTGTATTGCATTTAGGTAAAATCTTTGTACAGATGCAGAATATTTGAGAACTTTGGCTTCTTTTGTTGAACTTTAAAAAAATGTATAAAAAGTGTATATATATATAGATATATATATACACACACAAAGTATAGGTTTGGTACCAAAACCCAGCTATCATTTTAGCCATCATTTAATTGTATTAAACAATTTCAAATGATGACCAGTCTTACCTATCGAAAAGCTCAAAGCTAAATGCCCCTGTTGTCAGTCTGAATGAGGTCAAAGGTGACTCAAAAAGGGACAAAAGGCAAATTAAACTTTAAAAATGCCAAATGCCTTTCCTTCATCCCAACTGTCCGTGTTTTCTACGGGTCTGTACTTGCTGGATCGGGGCTCTGAAGATGATGGGCAAAAAAGAAATGGTGAGATTGGCTTAAAGCAGCACCCCCCCCCCCCCCAGTGTTTGATCCACCACTGCATCCGAGATAAAAGTCACGGCGAGCCGCTCGCTGATGCACAGAGCTGATATCTCTGCACACTTTATTCTCAGTGGTTGTTGTCTGATGCATAAACAGTGACAGCAGGTTGTCAGAGCCAACAACGTCCCTCCACACTAACGTGAACACATCGAGCGTTGGGCCTCTGAAACTCGGACCCTGTAGCCCGCACGGGTCCCTC